>JABXJD010000460.1:0-25000 GCA_013375575.1 Percina caprodes
TGTGTGTGTATGTATATATATATATATATGTATGTATATATATATATATGTATATATATATATATATATATATGTGTATGTATATATGTATGTATATATATATATATATATGTATATATATATATATATATATATATATATATATATATATATATATATATATATGTATATGTATGTATATATGTGTGTGTGTGTGCACTGTGTCTCTCTCTCTCCCACCGCTTACAGTTGGTAGGAACATGGAAAGAAAGCTCTCTCCTGAGCGACTCTCAGACTTGTCTGTCAGATATTTATTCAAACCCTAATTGGGGCATTATGGCTATGTTTGTATTTTTGTTTGTATTTCAAGAAAAGGCCAAGCCACACATTTCAGTGCCACTAGAAGACACACCAGCCTATGCCTGAGCCTGTCCTAGAGCAAACCCAGCCAAAATCAATACGACAAAGGTCATTGCTTTTCCAATCATAGCCAGGCGTAGTCTCTGTGTTTACTGTATGCACTGTGTCTCAAGAAAATGCAGGCACTCTTAACACTCTCTCTATGGCATTATATCAATGATCATATGATGCACATATTTATTTATCATAGTTTGATGCATTACATGATAGTTTGAGTGTGCAATATATTGTTTTGGTGTTTATTGGGTGGGTGTCTGCCAGTGAGAAAGATCCCCGCCCAAGAGTAAATGCTGCTGAATTGAGACCCGAAATTAAAAGGAACTCTATCAAGATAAAGGCTACTTCTGATTTACACAATCACAGACTATCTTTAGTCATTGTACAACTGCCAGGCAAGTCCAAACTTGAATCAACTTTTCTCTGCAGTCAGTTTTGGTCATCATGTATTTGGCTGTCAGTGATGGAGGAGGTGAGAACATCTGTTCTGTTAATCAACTTGCCATTCCTAAGGAAGCAGCAGTAACGTCAGGCATCAGCTCCAAATTTAACACGCCACAGCAAGCCAGTGAAATCGCTAGGTGTCCACCATCTGTGTGCATGACCTGCCAAATGCCATGTCATCATCATCCCCATCAGTCATGGCCGCATCAGTTTCTGTGTGAATCTGTGTGTGCGTAACAAGCAATTAAGCATAGCTTCCTGTGCATTTTTTACGTGCATGATTGCACTTCAGGTGTTATGTGTGTCAAGTTATTTTTTTAATAATCCCCATGACAAAATTTGTCCTCTGCTTTTCATCCATCCTACTGTTTAGGAGCAGTAGCAGTGCCTTGGGACCACCCGTTTTTCTGAGGCCAACGCCTTGGTCAAGGGCAATGGCAGGAGTGTTACTTTATACCTCAAATGCTGCAGACTAATGTTTGTGTCCTATGTCCCAGGTGTGGTTATTGTTTGGCAACTTAAACACTTGGTTAAAGGCAGAATGAGTAGGATTTGTTGGTTGCGGTTTGTAAACACAGCATTCAAAGTTGGCCCCTCCTCCCTGCTCAACAAGGGTTGCTGTGGTCGCCAGCAGGTGAAAGCAGGCAGAGGGAGGGTCTCTGCAGATACAGGCCCCGCCGCACAGTTGCTGTGGGTCATAAATTAGGTGAACTGACTAATCCTCCTCAACCAACCTAAAGATTAAAATGCTGCTTAAAACTACTGTAAATGCATCAGTAAAAATAATGCAGTAACATAATATACTGTATAATATACTGTTACACAGGTTATTTTATTGCATACTAGTTTTGATTTGTGTTAACCCTTCTGTTCTATGATTTAAGTGAAAAAATACACACACAATTCTGCAATTTAAATATACTATATGGAGTATATTTATTTAAGTTCTGGTAACTTATACTGTCATATTTTGTGCAGAATTCAGTGTTGGAGGTGGAGATTGTGCAACTTAGAAAGTGTGTTTCCTGTTGTACTTGCAATAGTTTAATAGCTGGATTTTCTTAAGTGTTTTTCAAATGTTATAAGGAAGGATTTGTGCAATTGAGAAATATAATTTTCTCTTTCACTTATGTTATAACAAAATATACATATACAGTATATAAATGTGCCAAGAATATATACAATCAGATATATAAATGTATACTCTATATGAGCTTAGAGTAAAAAAAATACTGGACACTTGGTACTTCTCCAATCTTTTTGGATGCACAATTGCTTTACAATTGTACAGGATGAACGAAAGGCATATCTGCTCTATAGAGACTTCTGTTTAAAATAAAATTAACTTTATTATTTTAAGTTCAAAATGTATAATTTATATTTTTTAATTTATCTCTTAGGCCAGAGGCACAGACAACCTCACGCAAATGTCAAAGCTTTTATGAACTGTGTGTAGGTTTAATCAATATTGTGTTACATCAATGGGCAATTAGTGTTAAAAACAGATGTTTATTTATATGAAAATGTCACTGTTATGAAGTTGCCAACTATCTATTTGAAATGGTTTGCTTTGAAAAAAGATTTAGCAAATGGCCAAAACGTATTGTGTACATTTAAGTTACAAATCCCTCTGATGACCTTAAGGAATTTGACATTGGTAGAAAAGAAGGAAGTAGCAAGACATTATAGAGCTACAAAGTGGCTGGATGGGTAAACAAAATGTCCCACTATGACATGGCATGTCTTACTGACAGTCAACCAAGGATGTTGGTTTCTTTTAACCGTCAACATGCACAATTGTTCCTGACGGGGTTCTTTTTTTAATGGTTGTTAATAGTGCTTTCTATTTTAACAATCTAACTTCATGAAGTAGTATTTTGAACCTAAACCTTGATGTTTCCCCAGTTGTTTTTCTGCTTAAACCTAACCAAAAGCATAACCGTACAGTTGTCAGATAAAACATATATATAGATTTTTTATTTATATCTGTGCAAAGATGGTAACAGTCTGATAAATTATGTTGTCCTGCTTATTGAGGCGTTGGATAAGACGACGCTTACAAGTAAATGTTGCCTGACATCGCCAGACAAAATCACAATTGCAAATTGGTCTGCAACCTTTCAGTTAATTTTCAATTTCCAAGGGCCGTTATAAACGGGTATCAACATGTGTCGTAGTGCTGAGAGACCAGTGACCTGGGCCGTCCGGAGTAGATAGCCTATCATATCACAGTAGTACAAGTCAGTCACAGCACATTAGGGCTGGACTTGGCGCAAAGTGGGTGGAAGGAAAAAAAAATGCGTATGGAAAACACATCTTTCTTCTTAAAAAAAAAAAGTGCATTTGATTGTTCTTCTTTTAGCCAAAATATACCGTCCAGTTAACGCAATAGTTATTATTTTTTTTTTTTAAAGATTATTTTTTGGGGCTTTTCTCTTTATTATAGTGACAGTGGGTAGACATGAAAGGGGGAGAGAGATGGAGGAATGACACACAGCAAAGGACCCCAGGCCGCTGCAGCACTCAGCCAACACGGGGGATCGCTCTTACTGGGTGAGCCAGAGGCCACCCCATCTTGGCTTTTTTCGTAAATGCCTTAACGGCGCTCCTTTTTTTGAATTTGTCTCAAACACGCACCGCATTAGATAAATGGTTGTAAAAGGGCCCAGCAGGTCTCAGGACACTGGTAATCTGTCTAAAGCAGAGTGTGACCAAATGTATCTGCCAGAGCAAATAAAACATGAGCTTGCAGATTTGGCTGTTGCCCAGACAAAGTGTATGTTGCTCTGGATAGCAATTACAACTGTTAATATTATGCATCTGAACTGGACATTGTAATTACTCCTTTGTTGTGAGAGTTGTCTTAGTCTGTTAGTACTGTTTAAATGTTTATGCTTTCCACTTGACCGCTTGTCATTCAATTTGGTGCCCTTGTTGGTTCTAGCTATGCTAGAATTTGAAAGACATCTTGCTTTAAAACGTAATAATAAAAATGCCAAGAAAGCTGTAGGAAAAAGTATTTTACCGTTTACTGTTACTCACACTAAGAAAGAGAAGCCCTTAAATTTCCCTAAACACATTTATGCAAATCAGACCGGTTTCAAAGCAATATTAGCATTTTTCATGCTAATTTACATTTCTAATTGACATTTTTACATGTTATTACAAAATTTCAAGTGAGTTGGAGTTGAGTACAGCCTGCCAGCCGGCGTAGGCAAGATTCAAAATTAATCTTCCAGCAACTCGATCACCTCAATCTATGGAGTCCCTGGTGATGAGGGGACTGGCCTTCAGGCTGTATTATTGTATTATAGAGCAGCTCATGAAAAAAACAACTTCCTCTCTGCTCATCCCCAAAATAAGATTTCAATTGATTAAATGCCACAGTTGGAGGGGAGCATCAGCAGATTTGAGCAAAGTCTCCCAGCATGTTGCCACTGCTCTAAATGGGTGGAGTTCTAAGAAAGTCTGGGACTAGAGAGAGAGAGAGAAGGAAGTGAGGAGGATGAATGTATAGTGGAATGGATAAAGTAGGAAACAATGAAACAGAGGAGAATGGAGGGAAGAGAGAGAAGCAGCAGGGTGATGGATGTTTGGGAGAATGTGGTGGCGATGGAGGGGTGTAGAAAGAAAAAGCAAGACCGAGACATTTCTGCCTGATCCGCAGCATAATCATCCAATGTGTCTCCATCTGGCTTGGCAAAGACATCATTAAGAAAACCTGAGGTCGTCTGGGTTCACTGAGCCGCCGATGCTCTGCCTCACTCCCTTCCCTCCTGCCACTCAATTTGTATAATTTACCTCCACTCCAAGTCTCTTTTGAAAAGAGCCTGTTTGACCCCTAATGTGGAGGAGTCAAAAAGTTGTCTAAATGAAATGGATGGCTGAGAGACTCCCTGCAAGTGTGTGTGGCCAGTCAATAGTCTGGCAGGGAGATGCTGATGGTGATTCTAGGAGATGGCTCTAGGAGAAGGACTTGTTTAGGTATGCAGAATGGGCAAGAGATGCCGACGGAGAGGGAAAGAGGCAAGAGGTGGTGATGGGAGGGAAATGAAAAGTTGAAGTGTGCCCTTCCCAGAGGTGATTTGTACAAGTGACCCCATAATGAAGGGATGCTCAGTGGCATGCATACTTCTCAGCAAAAAAGGCTTATATTTTGTTTATGTTTCATACTCCATCATGATGAGGCTGCACTCTGAGGGGTGGAGGAATACAGGGGGAGAGAGTGTATGGTGCAGTGGAGGAGTGATTACCCGGCAGGGAGCTGAGGGATGAGAGCTGAACGGGTATTTTATTTTGTCAATTGGAGTGTGCAAATGGAAATGTCAGAGCGGCCGGAAAACTAATGAATCTGATAGGAGAGATGCCACCTCTCTTGCCGAATGCTTGATCAATTGCCATTGTCTCCTCCGGGCGCTGATGTTTTTCGTTATGTTTTTATGGTTTTCTCCGCCTGGCCTGGCTGTTTGCAGTTAAGAGTTTGATGTTGAACTTTGAGTCAAGGAAATAAAGGAATCGATCTAAGACGGGAATCAATGCTTTCATCTGTTACTTACAAGTCTGGGTCTGTGAAAGGGGATTTTGGATTAGAGTTCACTAACTCTGTTAGCCAAGTAAACAGAAACAAAAAAGGGCGTGCCGGCCCCTGAAGAATTTGCCTCTGCGTAGATCACAATTAAAAACGTCAATTTAGTCTCGTTTATTTTCGACATTTCTCTTCAATGGCAGATACACACTGATTCTGAAATTCCCTAACGGCAGTAAAAGAAAACAAGTTGTCTCACTTCAATTAAGCAAGTTACTTTCATAACCTTGAAGCTCTTTTGTGCATTAGTGACACAAAATCACAGATGTGTTTAGTTTAAATTTAGACTGACAATGATGCAGTGTTTCGGGGCTTTGTGCTTGTTCAGTCACAATTTCTGGTTACTTGATGAGTTTTGCAAAAACTGCAAATACCGCACGGGATGAAAAGAGAAGGAAAAAAACTGCATTTGCACTATTCTATTTTGACAAGCAAGCTAATTTCTGCCCAGGGTCATCAATATTTCTGACACTTCAGTGGTGGCATAAATATAGAATGAATGTCCCTTTGTTGTGCTTGGGGAGCTACATGCCTTCAAGCATCAACAAAAATCACTTGGATCTGTTTGTTAGCTTGTTCAGTCAGTCGACAAGACTGCTGCCGGTCCCTCAGGAGTCTGTCTGCTTTCAATATCATGCACCATAAACAATATCCAATTTGGACTATTGAACTATGAAAATACACTGCATGAGCAGGAGGAGGAAGATGACTAAAAATCAACCAGCTGTATGAGTGATGAGTAAAAGCATTGGTTATGGGGTAAAACAGAAAAAAACAACATGGTGGTTTAAACTAAAGAAAGAAAACAGGTGAATCAGTGCGTCGTTGAATCTTCGTTATAATTAAGGTATCCATGTACTTGGCTGACCCTCTAAATCACTTAATGTGGCTTTGGTTGAGTTATATCAGAGTAGGTCTGTCTGTCTGTCTCCTGACTGCTTTGGGCTTAAGACCTCTTTGTTCTAAAAGCAGGCCCATTCCTTTGATTGAATCCTCCCTCATTCCCTTAGTTTCCCTCTAATTCGGATCAGGCTCTGCAAACCCCTCTCCCATATTTTCACCTTGCTTATCCTGCGCCAGAGTTACAAACTGTGACCGGCTCAACCTTTACACTTTTTGTCAGAAGCCCACAGGGGAAGGCCTGGGCAACAAGCATCTCTCGGCTGTGATTTCTTAGAATCAAGATGCAGCTAGGAGCCTTCCCCACTAATTGCCTTCAGGACTAAGAGAGAGGAGCCAGGCCTACCCGGGTTCTTTTAGATGCACTTCAGAGGACTGAGAAAAGTTTTCTCTTCTAACAGAAGAGAAAGGGCTTACAAATGACTCAAATCTCTACAGCTATTCACACAGAAAGTACATAAATAGGGCTTTCAGTCATATATGTATCTATTTTTGATCATTTTTCTTGACACATTTTTCTTTACTGATCTCAACAACCCTTGCAAAACTGTGCAGTTGCTTATCATTCCCGAGTGAACATGTTTTAACATGGCCTCAAGAGAGAAAAATTTGTTATTGGGACAATAATGAATGCGATGTATCCAACAGTCTGCTGCTAATTCCACCATTATCATAATACAATTTAATAGGTCACTCAGTTTCTTTTATTTCATAGATGAACAGCTTTCAGTCAGTAGAAACATCATTCTGGATGCGTACATTATGGAGAAGAAGAGATTGCCAGATTGTTAACTACCCGGCTCCCTTCATTTCAATTACAAATAATCTGGATGGATAATTTATGTAAAACACAATTATCATCAATATGAAACAGTCATTCACTTTTGCCGTGATCTAATCTAAACTGGTGGATTTGTCTTATCAGGAGATGAGAGGAAACAGGAGACAGAGGCACAAATATCAACAGAGAGAAAGTTCTTAAAGAGAAAAGGGATCTATCAGAAAGACAATGAAGATAGAGCACAGGGCTTTGGTTATTCCAGGAAGCATGTAATGAACTGAAGGAATATGGTTGTTTTGTGTAACCTTAACTGCGAGCCGCATGCTGCTCCTCAGTGAATGGAATCACACAGAGCCACCATCCACACATACTGGGGGGTTGGAGGATGATTGATGGTACACCACAGCCATTTGTGGGTTCATTTTGAGAGCTATGTTTAAAACACAGCTCTGACAGACTGAAGGGAGATGCATACAAAGACATATGTTCCTTCCTTTAGCTTGATTAGCATTAACGCCTGAGCAAGGGACTAAACTGATGAGTATCGTGTGCATAAATATGATTGCCGTGTGCTCAGGTGTGAACAGTAATTTGAAACATACGAGGAAGAAAAGTGGGGCACTTTATCTTCACTGATACAGTATGTTCCTCCGCTAAATGGCCCTTGTGAGCCTCGACCCCCATCTCGTAAAATCCATCCTCTCCACCCAACGCTGCCATCATTACATCAAAGAATAAGGCCACCCGTTATGGTAAAAGAGACTCACGCAGACACTTTATTTAGGCCACAGGCCCCTGTTGCTGCCACATTCCTATAGTACACAAATTATCTGGACCTAAAGGAGTGTGATGCTATCATGCAGTTCAGATAACTGATAACATTGCATTTTCTGAGATTTTCATAGATTCCTTGCAAAACACTATTTTTGGTTGTTCATAATTAATAATTACCAGATTGCATGATTTTGCTGTTAGCTTTGCAGTGTACCTTTTAATACAAACATGACAAAATAAAAGAAGAACCAATCTTACAAACAACCAATCCAAATCTATTTTGGAATATGGAATTTTTTTTTAGGAGTTCATAAATTTGCTCCTATTTTGGCTGTGAAGTTAATTTGGGTTAGATTCCGGATTCAATAAGGAGACACAAATAAAAAGGTGTTTCTCTGGGCTAAAGCCTAACTCTCCGTGGACTACTAAGATTCATGCTGTTTTCTGAAGAAATTAAATTACAACATACTATATCGTAATAATTTTCCTGCAGCATGACCACAATCAGAAGTAAGTTACTTGTAATATTTTAAAGAAAAATGTTCAGAAAACATTTTGTCAAAACCAAAATTCCGAACTTAGATTCAAATCAAACATTTTCCTAACACAATAATAAAATAATGCATTCATACAAGGAAAGAGGTCAATTCAACTAAACATTTCTGACATTTAATTAAATAACATTATAATGGGGATTTATTATTTAAACACTAAAATGTGTAACACAGACTTACATTATAGTATAAACTGTATGCATTAAGACTGAAGCAGTCCGTTTTAGTCATTGAGGTCAGTTTTTAAAGGAAAGACAAATTATTGACATCACTACTTTGCTGGGAATTGGTCACACATTTTAATCTCTCAATTTAATTTTAATTATAGAGAGGCTTAAATCTGCTTAATGACGGTTTTTCTCAGGTTTAATTATGTAACAAGATGTTTAAGTTGGTTTTCAGGTTCAAATTAACTACTGTACACCAGCCATGAAAAGCTGCTGTTTGTACCCATAGTGCACACGCTCGTGGTTTTATCTCATTTTACTCATGCCTTCATTTGAAAGCAAGAGGACACTGTTCATTTCAACTAGGAGTTACCCTTGTGTTGTCTTCCCGTCAACCATGAATTGTTGTCCTTCCAGGTCAAAATTGACAATGAACTTTGTTTCGTGCTTTCCCAATTTTTATTTTTGCTTTTTTGATGTATTTGTCACTTTTTCCATGTTTTTGATGCTTTTTTTGATGCTTTTGGCACTTTAAAAAAATGTAGCTGGATTGATAATAAGTTTTACACATTTTTGAAATTCATGGTCAACAAACCTCATTTATATGAATTATATTTATACATACATTTTTAGTTAGAAAAGCAGAAATTATCAATTATTTTGACTAATAGTTAAGATGTTGAGTTTAGTCCGGATGCTGTTTTGAAGCCATTTAAACATTTTTTTTTACAACTGCTTTAAAATTCAGTGAAAGTAATCATTAATGTTACCTGAAAAACATGGTAAGGAACCATCCATGTTATTTTTTTACAATTTGGTTGAGCAAAATCCAAGTTAGATGGATGATAATCAACAGGATCGTTTAGTTGAATTAGTCAACCCACAAATGTAGAATGGGGCCCAAGCCCTTCCATCTGACAGAAAAATAAGGTTTTATGATTAAAACATTAAAAGGGTGCCCAATGACTGGTGCAGTAGTATTTCATAGTCTTTTTTTCATCACAACTTTTATTCTTTCCCTATTCTAGGATTAACTGTGGTCAGCCTTGTTAACACAGGTCAACAAAAACAAAAACAAAAAAGCATTTAGATGTGCCAGAAATCTGCAATAAAAACAGATTGCTGTTGCTATTATTATGTTTTGGGCTGCGTTTGAGCGTCATGTTGTGCTATCCCTGTTGTATTTCAATGTTGCCGCCTGTTATTATCCTGACCAATTTGCGTAATTTTGTTTTCTGCTCTCTGAAAAGCTGCAAGTTGTAGTATTGTAATTGCTGCAAAGAGTAAAATATGGAAAACTTGTAAGAAAAAAAGTAAAGAAAAATGCTAAATGGTTATAGATTTTTACGTATGAAATCTTTCTTCCTGCATGCTCTGTATTTTATACTGAACACTTGCACTTCTACATAAAATCAGAAAACATTGACTCATTGAGGTTAAAGTATTATAATTACCCATCATTTTACATGTCCTCCTCTCCAACTGTCTCCAATATGAACATTGTGACATTAGGCACAGATGCTCTATTAATTTGGTCAGTACATAATTACCAATTAGTAAATTAGCATGTATGCAAAGTTTTTGCAAATATGAGTGGTAGAGGCATTCATTATTTCAATTAAAAACACCCTGGAAACTGACTTTGGTGAACCTGAACTATTCCCAACTCGTCTTCAAACCTTCCATCTGCCTGCAGCCGGTCTTTTTGAATCAGTAGCCTGCAGTGTAAAAAAAAAAGAAAAGAAAAAAAGAAACGTGGTACTTACACAGGGACTATAATTGTAGATTGCTCTTCCACCATTTCACAACAATGCATTAATGTTTGGTAATGATTTATGCGGACTGCCATGAATATTGATGGCCTCTGTAGCGCTAATGATTCTGATGGGTGAAAAAAAAAAGGGGGGGGGTTTCCTCCATGTCTTTGCTTGTTAGGCTCGCGCTCTCCCCCTTTTTCTACCCCAATCCCAATCCATCATTAATGTGAGCACATGCATGTGAAGAACTCATAAGTTCCTGCATTGATCGGCTGCATGCCCACTTCATAGAGGAAACAGACAAAGGGAGGCAGTAATCAATCAGTAGCCTAGGAAACCAATCATCTGTTTGAGAATGGGTCTTCCAATTAGTGGAGAAGTCATCTGTGGTGTAATATTTCCACATTCAATCCAGGTTGACTTCTTATTGTGTTCTATAAGACTTATGGATCCGTATTTATTAGTATGCTGGGTTCGTTGGGATGAATCAATTAATCAACTTTGTCCTCTAAATGTGGAATTTCAGTAATGTCATTTAAGTTGTGAATCAGAGGGAATATGTTCATGTGAAAAAGCTGCACTCTGTCAGTGCACACTGGGTTATTTCGCTTTATCTTAATGGATTTCATGAATGTGGATGTGTATGCATGCCCATGTGGTTTGTTATTATGGCTATGCACTTCAGAGACTTGGGGGGGGTCATTTTTAACTGCATGCTGGAGACGCCTTGGGATTGATGGAAATTGAGACAGTAGAAGCGAGGCAGAGCAGAAATGCACATACACAAATGGCTTTTGACTGGTTGCTCTTTGACAAGCCGTACCAAATCTGCTGTGACATTATGTATGTACTTTTCAGGGAATACACCGCAATGCATGTTCAGAATGGTGATGCGCTGGGCAAATTCTGGCTTACAGATGAAATGTGGTGTGTATGAAAAATTCACCTGTCATCGGGAGTTACACCGAAGGTGATATGACAGGAAACAACTTACACCGCTGCAGCAAAATTGTTTAATTGAAAAATGTTCACGATCATGAAATGCAATATTTTTTCTGTCAAGAGGCAGATCCATTTTTCTTCTGTCATGAAAGCAATTTTGTTATTGCAATTTATAGGTCATCCATTTGTTCCTCCAATAGCTGGCTATAAAGGCCTCCTAAAGCAAGCAATGGCATTAAATTTAGTGCTAGCAGCAAGATTATAAATGCATGTTGACATTTCACTTTTCATTTGAATGTACCGTAGCTGCCTGTAGCTACACTGGCTGACCTAGGTTGAAGTTTGTAACTTTAATAAGCTGATAATTCAAACATATAAAAGTGCCTGTAGCAGCCTGAACATTGTTGGCTATCTGCAGCTCTTGCAGTGCAGTGCTATACTATAGGATCGTATCTCAGATAGAAAGGCAATTTAATATTTAATTGCAGCTTTAAAAAAGTTAGGAAAATAAGATCAGGCTGTTGTCTGAACGTGACAGGAAACGGAGAGGTAGAAGACTAAATCAGCTGAGTTATACTATAAAATGTAAGCAGGCTTACAAATTTACATTTCCTATAATTCTTTTCATATTAAAATGAAAAAGGAAAATGACCTGTCAGCCACTGACTTAATGACTACTTTTTGTCAAAATGAAATAAATAAAAATTGCACCTCCCATTGGTGGATTGCACCTGCAAATCTCAGGCCCCCTGACAATGATCCTTGCAAAATTAAAATGAATATGTAACCACCCATCTATAAGCCTTCACTGAGCATGCTTTAATATCTGCCTCGGAGCAGATGGCTTTTTTTTTTTTAATAGAACAAGGTGGTTTTAATATTTGAAATATTTGAAGATTCAGCGAGAAACATAATTTTTTCTTCTTCACTGCGGATTAAATGGTGACAGCTCACTGGTTCTTTTCAAGTGGGATTTAAGTTAAATCCAGAGGGTTTTTTCTCTAATATAGTTTGCTTTGAATGTACAAATACAAGAAAAACGCTATCGCCCAAACTCCAAACCTGTGCAAGTGGAGGGTGAGTGTCAGCGGCGAGAGAGCGAGATAAAATAACAAGATCGAGGAAATGCTTGATATTGGGACAGACAGCAGGAGAGATGAGTTTCTGGAGAATATTCATCTTATTCACTCAAGTATGAAATCAAATCATGAGTTAAAAATAAACAGGAAGAACAATATGGCTAATACCCATGAGCTGCTTTAATCTCAAAGAACATGTTTGGTCTGTGAACTCATTTAGTGGTTTATTTGGCTGTCATGTTGTGTTTCCCAGAGCACACAGTCTAATGCAGACCGAAGCTGCTACACCTCGGCGTATAGAAAGTTGAAAATGTCTTTATTAGGAGTAACCCCTTGAAATGCAGCATCTCGTTTTCAAGGGGGTCCTTAACAATAAATAAATAAACAGTACAATTATAATTAGTCTCAATAGTCGGTTTACTCAACAGTAAACAAAACAAAAAACGGACACAAAAACCTCATAAGTCAGTCATAATCAAGTTTGAGTAAGAATGAAACTGGATATGAATAATATTAGAAGAAGTGTTATCATGGTATCGTAGACGATTATGGACAGGTACAGTTGGTATTGCAATAGGAAAACAGGGCATTTTTAAAGGAGTGGAGAGATAGAATGGACTGAATGTTTACAGGTAGATTATTCCAATCTGAAGGGGCTTTAAACCTAAAGACTTTCTTAGCTGTAGCGAAAGTTACAGCAGTATAGAAAGTTAGCAGATTTTGTGTTTGTGCGCATGCCTGGCAGAGCATTCTCAGCTCTGGCTTGTTTGGCATCCGTTCTTTGTGGCTGTATTTGCAAAGAGACAGACTCAAGTCTGACCTGAGCATTACCTGAGGAGCACAGAGCATCATATTTTAACTCTTTGTCTTTGACAGATGGCTCAGCTCTAAAAGCCTCTGTCCATGGTGCTGAAGGCTGGCCTGATGTATGAGCATTGGGCCCCATTTGATAAATCCACCATGCCTTTCTGCCTCTGACAGCCATTCATCATGCTTGGCTTTTTCATGTGAAATGTTCTTTGTGCTGGATAATGCAGTCAAACAAATAAAATGGGAGTGTAAAGTTTAAACTTGGCTCTGTCCCACCCTGCTTTGACTTTTCAGTGCTGTACTTTATCTCTCTGTCATGGGGACGCTGTGTCCCTGTCTAAGCACACCTAGCTGTAACATAGTGACTGTATTCAGACCAGCTGAAGGACAAACATGTTCTTAATGAGGCGGCTAATGAGTTCTGTTCTTTGTTGCTGTTTTCTTTTCGTCTTCCCGTGGTTAGGACGACCAGTCAACCATTCAGCTGAAGTCTCCTGACTTTTCCCCCATCCCATGGTCTGACTCAAAAGACTCCCTTTGTACTTCTTGGTCATTATCGATATTTCATTTCTACATGCTTTCAGTAGAAAGGTTATATGTAAAAGTCATCACACAGTTGGCATTACTCCATGGTTGGATGACGGCGGAAATAATAGCAGTATAATACCATGCATATTGGTTTGGATTAAACTAGGTGCGTTATGTCAAATATGACAAGAAAGCAAATGAGAAAAAGTAGGCAATTATTTGTAAAAGGAACAATGACATTTATTTTTTTCTTAGCACTTTTCTTAATAAGTCTGTTGTGCCCATTGATCACATATAGTACAGTTAATATAAAAATGGCTTTTTAACTTTACACCCAAAGCAACAACGAAATGTTTCCTTAAAATATGTATGCTAAAATACTGAGAAAGTATTTTCACAAAAAGTACTGGAGAATAGCTTGTGATTCTGCAATGATGACATGGCCATGTTTTGCTGTTCCTTCCGTTTTCTTCTCTGTTTACCTCATGTAGTTCTGGTTGTAGGCACTTACCAGGGCATGACAGACCGCTTCATGAGGAGACAACACATCAATCACCTCAGTTTTAATCAACCTGCTATATTTGTTATAACGCAATTTTTTCCTAGTCACCGTTGCAATGAGAACTACACATTATAAACAGCCATTTGGCAAATGTCCTCTCAAGATACTCATTTTGTAGCTGAATTTCATTAAGCTTAATGTGAAATTGTAATCAAAAGTAGTCTGCTCCTTGCCTTAATTTAAAACCTATTCAAACTGTTCAGATACAGAGGATTTGTCATTACATCAACATAATAGAATATATAACAATATTTCCATGAAAAATCAAGAATCCATTTTAAATAGAAAAGGGGGGTCTATATTTCATCAAAAGGCTTACACCATAGTCACTGTAATTTGTCTACTCTACTAAATCTCCCTTCCCACAATAGACAGGTGTTATTACTGTTTCTCTAACTCGTCTATGGATGTTTGACAAAGCACAGACGGTATTGCTTGGGACCACACAAACAGTTCCACAACTCAGAAGACATTTAACAGTCAATTACAAGATAGTTGACCATCATTATCTTTACTTTCTTTACTCTGCCTGCATCTCTTTATGAATGGTACTGAAATATATTGTTTTGCAGTTAACACCCCTTTCTGATTATGTTAGCTTGGCTTGATGTAATGATTACCAAAGCCACCACTTGGGGCTGGGGTTGACACTGGGAGAGCATGTAGTCTATTTTAAACTGTTCAATCCCAGTCCGATAATAGTTTTGCCAGTGTATCTGAGCCAGGGACCAGCAATGGGGATGCCTTTCAAACAGTATTATAGATTTGTCCACCCCTGCCCATGGCCTTGTCCATTCAGTGTAGTTGGTGTGTGGTGCTCTACAAAGCTGCGCTTTTAAAAGGCATTGTCAGATACATTTATGACTGTGGCTTTCACTTTGACTCCACTTGGCAATCCCTTACCCGAAACCCACAGCTTTGTAAAGAAAGGAGAGTGCATACCGGTAGCTTCCACTTGTGTCAGCGAAGCTTTGGAGTTGCATTTCCTTATATCCCCATAAAGGTGGTGGTTCCTCAGAGACACATAAATAAGCAGACATACCACTGAAATCACAGCCAAGAGCACACCGAAGATAGTGATTAGAGCTGCGTCCCATTTTTCTATGTCCTTGGCTGCCAGCTCTAATCCCTTTGTGGTGACATTGACACATTTGGTGTCATGGTTGTAGTGGATGCTGCCGACATCCACACAGACTTTGTACAGAGTGGCGGGGCTGAGATGCGTGAGGTTGTAGACCTGAACATCAGAGGGAACCCTGGTGGTAAACGCCGTGGTGGGATGTTTAGCATCTGACCCTGTGTACCATTTAATGTTGGGAGCCAGGGTGCCACGGTCGGCCTTCCACGAAACCAGGATGGAGTTTGTCTCCACTGATTTGATCATGACATTCAGAGACTTATTTGCAGGTTGGGGAAAATATCCATTCACCTCTACTGAAACAGATTTAAGATCAGCTCCTACCAGATTATGGGCAACACAAGTGTAAAGACCAGCTTCATTTTCTGTTATATCATAAATGTCAAAAGTTCCCTCTGGGTGCATGTAGAACTTGTCAGAAATGGTGTTAGGCAGAACCCTGGTACCAGACGGGGTGATCCAGTAGATGTCTGGCTCTGGTTCAGCGAAGGCCCGACAATGGAGTGACACCGAGCTCCCATTCTGTGCTTTAATATGCCCAGGCATGCTTTCGGGAGAGATGAGTGGCAGACAAATCTCCATCATCTCCCTGAAGTGCACCTGTCGGACATGCTGGCCTTCGTACTCCGGGGGCTCCACACAGTACAGTGAATCAGGCTCCATGAAGCGAAGGTTGGTCTTGTTCATGTTCATCCAGCGGACTACGCAGTCACAGCGGATGGGGTTGCTGTGCATACTAACCTCTCTGAGATTTGGAAGGGACTCAACAGTAATCCTGTGGAGGGCACTGAGAGCATTGCCATTTAGCATTAGGGTTTCCAGCCGTGGTAGTTTGTAGAAAGCATTAGGATGGATGTAGGAGAGTTTAGGATTGTTGGTGGCTTCTATTTTGGTCAGCTCAGGAAGGTTATTAAGGGCAAAGCTGTCGATGGAAACTAGCTCTGGCATGCTGTTAATCCCCAGTTCTTTCAGATGGAGCATATCCACAAAGTCCCCTCTCTGTATCCTCGCAATTGGGTTTTTATTTAGGTCCAAGAATTTAAGATTTTTTGCATTTTTCAGGGCAGAATGAGGCACCTCAGGAAAAATATTATCATAGAACGAGATGCTCTCTAAGTTATCAAGACCAGCCAATGCATCGTCAGGAAGCTGAGACAGGTTCATTCTAGTGAGAACAAGACTGCGGAGATTACTGAGAGGTTTGAAGTTCATATCATCAATAGAAAGAATAGGATTCTCACCTATCATCAGGATCTCCAGATTTGGCATGGGGTCGAACCACTCTCTTTTAATGGCCGTCAGCCTGTTAGAATTGAGGTGGAGCCGCGCAAGGTTGCTGAGACCCTGGAAAGCCATTGGGGAAATGGATGAGATGAGGTTGTGATTCATGTAGAGCTCCTGAAGGTTAGCCACCTCAGCAAGACTTCGCTCAGGCAACTCTCGTATCCAATTTTCCTCCATATGAAGGGACAGCAGCTGAGGAAGATTCCCCAGGTGGATGTCACTGATAGAGGATAAGTTGTTTTGTGATAAATCAATCTCTGTGATGTTGGCCAGGTAATCCAAGGGTCTGTCAATCTTGGCAACATTGTTTGTTTGCAGTAATAGTACTTGTGTGCCCACCGGTAATTGTTCCGGTAGGCTAAAGAGTCCCAAGTCATTACAGTCAACTGTCTGCGCTTCCATGTACACCGAACTCGGAGAAAACCAGGGTCTAATCTCACATACACAAAGCTTTGGGCAATCAGGCCTCTCCTCTGTGGCCACAACAAAAGAGGCCATGGCCAAGCCGACAAAGAGACGATCCACAAATGACACGTCCTTCATATTGGACCGATTCCCTCCAGTAAGAAATTGGTCCTTGTAGATTAAGTGGTCTGAGCTGTTAACTTCACAAATAATGAATCATTTGCTGCAGCTGCTGAGGCGAATGACTCACTGCCCCTGCCACCGCCACCACCAACTGCAGCAGGGCTTCCTGTTTTTAGTTTTGTTTTGCTGTGTAGATGCCCTTGGATGTAATGAGCAATCACTCAATGTTGGGTGTCAGGGTCTGGGGCCAAGGCTGCAGTTCAGGCAGACCCGAGAATGTGGGAGGGGGTGTGTGAAAAAAAGAAGGGACTGATGTTATATCTCAGAGGACTTGTGTTAAGAACATTCCTAGATAGCCATTAAAATTCTGCTCTTTCTTCAAAGATGGGTGTCCTCACTGTCGATTGTCGTCACTAGCTTCCTGAGTCCACAGCCCAGTCCATTCCTACCTGTGTAAGACAAATAAGACAGAGAGAAGCAGTGTGAGTATTACATGGTACTGGACTTGGTCAGGGAATTTCATAACAGAAGAATTTGGTCATGTTGACATTTGTTATAGGCACACTGATGCATGGTGACATTTGTACATGCTCAATTCAAGATATAGAACCGTGGATTTATATCTGCTTGACCTTCTAGACTTCATTCTGGGGACGTACCAATGTGCCTCCACAATATGGCATTCAATACTGATGTCAGCTGTGTGAGTCTATTATTGGTTAAAGAGAAGGCTTTATTAAAATTCTTAAATGGCAGACATCCTAGGACTTAAGCATTAGCCTTAAGGGCCAGCAGCTTAAAAGACACTGGAATATGTCAGTCACTATGGCAACAAGTAAACGGGCAGCCATCAGCACACACCGCAGGGAGACAGTTTGGCTGTACATGCAGACAAAGTATTTGACACAGATGCGGTTTGCAGCTGTTTGTTTGTTTGCTAATAAGATGGAAAATACAACTCGTGCAGTAAATCAGTGGCTATATATTGCAAACAGCTATTTTAAGGTGTTTACTGTACACACAATGATGCCTAATGGCAAAAAATAATGAATTAATTATGGTTTTAGACACATGTTTACATTAATCTAAGATCCAAAAGAGATTACCACAAGGAATGTGTGGCTTTGTTAAATAACATTTAAAGACTTAAAAATGACACATTTAAAAAATAAAATAAACCCTAACTGTGTCTAAAATGTCTCACTCACTATTATGAATCATCATTTTACATAATCACTTTTAGGGTGCAACAGTAACTTAATCTATCATAGAAAAGAATAATGGGATACTTTGTAGTTTATATGGCATTGGCTATTCATTCTAATGGGAAATTCTTGAAGGCACTATATTAGTGTACATTTTCTACTCAGTTTTGAAACTCAAATGAAATGGTGGCAGATTAAGAGTGAAAGCTGAAAGAGATATACTGTGTGTGTGTGTATATATATATATATATATATATATATATATATATATATATATCTCAATCACACCCACACACTGTATATTACACATTTGGTGTGGCAGAGGTGATGCAGTTATTCCAGTAGCAAATATTAATTGAATTGTAAGTATGAATGTAAGTTGCTGTGTATTAGAAACAAAACTATGCTGCATCCTCTTGCATGCGAGTCAGCTATGTCTTTTTTATGTAGTGTCTCTTTACCATCACATTATTTTATGTTCTATCCTCTCTTGCTATGGTAGAAACTGTACCATGTAATTTGTCGTTTGTAACTGCCTCTTACTGAACAGTTTGATGGTGCTTGTAATATTTCGGGACCACAAGAGCGTGCAGCACATCATGGGAAAAATGTTGAGAGAGACGGGATGAAATGGAAAGAATCAAGAGAAAAAGTGTGACAGCTGCTGGAAAGTGAGAACAAGAAAGGAGAGAAATGGTGTCATTTCATCACCCTTGTCGTCTCCACCTCAGTGGTCACAAGGGAGATGTATGTGTGTGTGTGAGGGGAATATATAAAAAAAAAAAAAAAAATTAAATAAAGAAATCTGTAGGCAGCAGAAATGCTGCAAGGGTTTATTCCTCAACCTCTGTTGAGGAATGAACAGAGGAATGCCAACGCTGAAATCAAGGAGGGGGTGGGTAAGGAGAGAAGGCAGACATGGAGCTAGTGGAAGGAGAGTGAGACAGAAAGAGAGGGGCAGCATTATTTTTCAAAAGCACCTGGCACTTTAATAAGCTGCAACACCCTGAGCATTCTGATAAACAGGGTTTAGCTTCTCTCCTCAGCACTGGCTCTTCATTGTGGGCTATGCAGTTGATCCGTGCCCTGGAAACACAGGCCAGAATCTGTAATTTAGCCGACAGTGTTTGGGTCTTACCTCTGCTCGCTCTTCCTTCTCTCTTAAGTAATCACAATTACCAGCAGTGTAATGTGGTCAGGTTAACTATTATTGCAAGGCTTTATTGTGCAATCACTGCAGGTGGCTCTAAAGGGAGGTGTGTTATTTGTTTTACCGATGTTAATTGTGTGGACGTGTTTAGGCTATGGCTTCTGTTTTATGATTGGTATTTTCTTTCCAGCATTAAAAATGAATGCGAAGTGTTTGTGTGGATTAAGAAATAGCACTGCCCTACTTTCACAACACATTAAATCAGGGGTTTTTTTCTTTAGATTTTGAGATGGCTTGATGATAGATGTGAGGAGGAAATCAGTGATTGTAAGGAGAGGTAGAAAGAGACAGATTGAGAAAGAGAATAATTATTGTCTTTATTTTAATGTTAATGTTTGTTGTCCCACATTGGCGAACATCTAGGATGGGATTAGTAAGGATTTACAGGACAATTTGCAAAATGTTGTGGCCAGCAAACGTAACATATTTCCCTGCTAAGTAATGGGTATACAAAATATAGATTTTAGGACTGTGTGTACTGTTTTCCAAAAGCCACCACTTCACTATGACAACAGAATTACAGTTACTGTCAAAGCTGGGACTGTTAATATTGGGGCAGATTATTCTTTTGATTATTAATTGATTGCTGGGTCTATAAATGTTCTAAAACACACCAGACACCTACCTGACCTAATAATGTTGTTTGTTTTGTCTGGCCAACAGTCCTAGACCCAAACATAATCTGTTTACTGCAGATCAATTTTCTAATGATCTACTAATCAATTAACCAACATATTGTTTAAGCTCTAGTTAGTATCAAATTATTATTCTAACCATTCATTTTGAGGTAAAATAGCCCTCTCAACTGTCCCTTTTAAGTGGAGACTGAAGCAGGAAGTCAGGACGTCTCCTCACGTCCTCGCTCGCTCGCTCGCACTGATGGCAACAGACTGAGCATCAATATATGGAGAAGTCATGTGAGAAGAAAGTTGTATAAAGTCTTTTATAGCTGCGCAAAATTTGATAAATTGCCTCATGTGATGTCACTGGCATCATTATACCATGTTTGAAAAAATCACCAGATTAAATAATAAAATAATATTAAAATGGCTCATTTTGCAATTCTCTTCCATTATATCCAAAAATATGGATATTTATTGGATTTAATATCTACTCCTGTCAAGGGCAGATTTATAATTCAGGCTCCAGCCTTTACAATGAGTTAATTAAACTCAGCCAACACATTTGAAATGGAGATTAACTTTAACATTATTATTATTATTATTATTAATGCTAATTTCAAATTTGTATGTAATATAAATATTGCATGTGTTTCACTGACCCAAAAATAAAGTTTTAAATATTACAAATCAACGTAAATCGGGTTTAATTAACAGTCTCCTGGATGTCCACTGAGGTCCCAGTGAAGGGCTGCTGAAGGGAAACATTGGGAGTCATTTGTAAGAAGAAGCTGACTGAATCCGAGGTGACATCTTGGTGGCAATGTGTCTAATGTGGCAAATGTACTGAGTCTTCAGGCATGCTTGCTGTCTGAGCGTAATAGTGTTGAGTCAATGACTTAGTTATGTAATAAAACAGTTTGGAATAAACAATTGAGGCAAGACGGCTATGTAACACAACTAAGAAAATGTTTATACAATACATGCTTTCAGATTAGCTTAATGTTGATGACAAGTGTACCATCCTCAGAGCTTGGTGTAGTTAACCAAGATGTGTTAACACATCAGCAAATGTGAAAAGCTTTTAACGACAGAGCCTCAATTAAGAATGCTTGTTTGGCTGGAGAAATTGGGCTTGTTTAGTACAGAAACTGCATTTCATACCACTTATGAAGTTTAAATATTGTAGCAGACTGCATCATCATAAGTCAACTGATCCTTATCATGCACAGGCAGTTGAACAGGTAAATTGATTTTGTATGTCTGCATTATGTGAAGCCCAGTGAAGAGGCAGTCTATATTCTTGGGGCCTTGCACCATGACTGCTGTGAGTCCACACTTGTATAAAAACAAAAAAACTCCACAATCATCTGCTCAGTTGCGTAATTGAAGTGGAGAAGGGAGAGAACAGATTGGAGGACAAAATGACTTGCTAGACAAGGAACTTGTCATGGTATTATTAGTGGTGTGTTGAGCTCTGGTCACCTTGAGTATGCTGTCATTGCAGAAAATGAAAATTAACTTTAGCAAGACCCACAGCAAAAGAACTAGCTAGTCAAAGAATGGGCAGAAAACAAGCGAAAATGTTGTTGTGTATTGGGAATTAAGTGGCATTTGGCTATGCAAAGATTGAGGCTAACATGGCTGGGGCCAAAAGAATTAAGAGATGGATGCTTGTAATCTGTGCCTGAAAAAGCCTTTGGAAATTCTGTGTAGCGAAATACATAATCAGCAGCTGGTAATATAACCTAGAGGGCTTGGAATTGGATCTTCTGTAACTTAATGTCTAACCACACTTACACATTCATTCTGAACTTTGACATTTGTCCGGGCAGCCGATGGAAGCCTATTGTAGGTCAGGCTAAGGTGTTCACTCATGGAGCTAACACAAGTTCCCAGGTGTCAGAAGAAGGGGTGGGGGGCAGCAATCACTCAAGCCATGGTCTCTAAAGCTCCTTCATTACAGTAGCAGGCTGAAAGTCTGGACCCTGGGCTTTTCACATTCACCAGTGTTAATCCTGACTGTGAACATTAAAGCAAATAAGCTTATTGTGTCTGGCCTGTTCAGGACTGTCTTTAACAGTAATGAATACAGCCGTTACACCAAAAAAAAAAAGGCTAAACCTACAATAACTGATATTTTGGTCACCATCTTTGAACACAACATTTCTAACCTCCTAAGAGAAATATCTGGCTAAATGCTCCACTGTGTTCACCAGCTAGTTGCTAACTTTGCCTGTCTGCTGTTGGTGCTCGACAGGTGGGGTATGGTGGGTTTTTAGAGCTTTTTCATTAAAAACAGCTAAAAAAAGACACTATAAGCTGAAATACACTTTAAAGGAATATGCCACCGTTTGTTGAAATAGGGATTATCACAGTCTACCCTAGCTGTAGATAGGTGGGCCAATGCATTTTTTGTCTCAGTGCATGCATCGTTTTGCTCCGGTGCAACACCGGCAGCGCTGCCGCTAGAGAGCTTAGCGTAGTGAATGGAATCCTATGTTGCCGCTTAGCATGAAAGTGAGCCAAAAAAACAACTTAATTACTTCTTGTGGCCTGTGTATTCACAACAAGCACAAATAGCAATGCAGATTAAGACGAGACGATTTCCTAGGCTTCTGTACCCTGGGCCAATATCGTCCAGATTTTCATGATGGTATTCAATCTGTCATTGAAGAAAAAAAAAAATACTAAGAGTTGGGAGCTACTATATCTGTATATTTTTTGACATATTCCAGCTAATTAGCTGTTCAGAAAACAATATGTCTTTAGTCCTTGTTAGTTACAGAATTCACTCTTAATTAGCATGACATTTAGCATTACTGAAAAACCTGGACTCTCATTAAAATGCTTCACATTTAGTTTGGTTTTTTGTTATAAGGTAAAAACTCTTCGGTAATGTTAAATTGACACACACGCACATATTTTTGGTTGAGTGGATTTTATGACACATGCCCAAAATGTACTTTTTGGAAACCATTTGCTCTCATCTGGAAATGGCACCAGACTAATCATGATATACCCAAATTGGGACGAGGCTACATTCAGGTTCAGCCGCTGTCAAGGTGAAAAACTTTTCCATTCAGATCTTGGCAACACCTCACACTTACTTTCCCACCGGACCACCTCCATTATACTAACACTGTGGCTCTTCTGGACAGTAATGGCTCAAATACAGTTTGATTAGAGACAATTGAGATATTTCCACTTTAAATTAATGAGTGTGCACAGTAGGGGCAGAAAACATTGGTCCTGGTGGCTCTGCGGTGCAAATTCAGACAAGCATGTCTCAGGTCGGTCTGGCCGCCAAACAGCTGAGCAGAACAGTTTGGTTTATGCTGTTTATTGAAATGAGTTATAAATCCTTCCTGTCGCTTCACAGGGTTTGGATGAGGTTTAGCGGAGCAGGGAAGTAAAGATGATTGCTTTGTGGCAGGTTGGGTGCTCATGAATGCCATGAGTGGCGACAGGTTGACCTACAGTTTGTGTAAAAATGAAATCATTTATTATAAAAAACCCAAGCTCTGTGAGGGTTATGTCAGGCATGAAAAAGAGCATTTGTGAGATATGAGCTGTGGAACAAGTCAAGATGTAGGTGGGGATCACATTGGCCTTTGGGGAGATGATTATGGGGCCTGCACAGTTGTAACAAGGCAGTATTGCCTCTGATGAGAGGTGTTCATTACACTCGCTGTGGTAAAACTGGTAGGAAGACATAAAGGTCAGACGTAAGTGGAAAGTAGGGCACAGCCGAATTGCCTCCTCTTTCAGGAGAATACCCTGTGCATTGTTAGAAATGGTTCACTGGGAATGTTGATCCACTGGTAATAAGCCTCGCAAGGCTTTCTTCTTTAAGTCACCCTCCTCTCTCTCAAGCTGCTCTTTCTTCTTCCTCCCTTTTCTCATGATATTGCAACGCTCACATCTCTTTTCATAAACCTTGTCCTTTTCATCCTGCACTCTCACATTTGTCTTCGCTCTTCAAACCCTTATAGTGAACATTTCTCCTTATGTTCCCGCACTTGCATCACGATGCACACAAGCCCTGGACTATTTAGAAAGTAGACTTTTAATGCAGTCTCCCTGCACGTCTCAGCACCCTGTCTTGCTTCCTGGGCATCCTACTGTCTCGTTCCGTTGCTACCGGCCTAATTGCCTTCTCAAAACTCATCACCCCTGCTGTGCCATATCTAGTCTATCTGCAATACCGTCTGTTTGCCTCAGTAGCTGCTATTATTTTGGTAAAAGTCTGCAGGATGTGGTTTGGTCCAGAGCCAATTGCATTCCACCCAGTGCCTCATTGTCCACAAGACACATGAGTGGTGATCCTGGTCTATTTTTCCATTTTCATTTACAGCTGAAATGAAACTATTACCCAAACATTTAATGTGATAGGCAGCGTGTCATTTACACATACTGTAACATATTAGAGTAACGTTTTACTTTCTACATAAGAGTAACATGACACTGTCATGACACAGTCATGACACTGTCATGACAGTCATGACACATGAACCCTAACCACATGACCATAACTTGTCATGACAAAACCAAATGACACTAAAAAGAAGTGTTACATCACAAAAGTGTATGACTTGTTTATGTTTTATGACACGTTCATTATGTAGATACCTTCAAGTAAAGTGTAACTCATACTAGTTCCATTTAGATTTTTTTGTATTCACAGGCAGTGACTGCAAAAATGCAGAACAAGAATTGTCTGACCTTTTGGTGAT
>JABXJD010000460.1:30000-260000 GCA_013375575.1 Percina caprodes
GCATGAATACACAGAATGCAGCTGCTGAGAAGATTACAGGCACACATCTCTCATTATCGGCCATTATCTGTTTATCTGCCTTTGGAATATTCATGAGTAGTTACATCTACAGGATGACATACATTTTGGACAGAGGGGATGGTGTGAGAGATAAAATGGGAGGGTGAGAGAGAGGGAGAGAGGGTAGAGAGACGCCCCAATGCAGTTAAGGGATTAGTGAATACATTCTGTCTCTGTCTCTCTAAAGCCGGATCTCCGAGTGTGTGGGTGTATAGGCATCAGCAAGGTGAAGTGATGATTGTGAATGCGCTCGAAGATGCCTCTCGGTGGTTGTGTTAATTACATAAAAAGCCTTGGATGGAACGTGCCGAGATGGCGGTGAAAGCAAAGGATCCTTTCAGTCCACAGTTCGAGTGTGTGTGCTTGTGTTATGTGTTTAAAATAACCCTGGGTACACGCGTTGTAACGTACTTTCGCGGCATGTGTCGATAAGCTAACGACTTTTCTGTTTGCAACAGAGTGGTTTAATGGAGAACGGAGAGAGTGAGGACCCTAGGACATTAAACTGCCAGTCAATTACTCACACACACACACACACACACACACACACACACACACACACACACACACACACACACACACACAAGCCTCGAATGTTCCTAATTAATTAGCCTTTTTTGTACCCTATGCATTGCATCCTACATAGTTGCACAAAAGCGCGTCTCCACGTCAAGTGAGGGTTCGAGGCTAGTCATCAGCATAATTATCCTGCAATGTTTCTCCTAATTTCTGCAATCACGCACAAGTGAATGGTGTTTGAGAAGCGAGATGATACGTTATTTCAATCACAAGACTTTATGTCCGGTTAAACATCCCCGAATCACAGAATTCAGGCGTTTTTTATTAACTTGGTAAATTGCGTTGCGCAGACGCACCCGTTCTCAAATGACAGAAATGCATTTCAGGAGTAAACTTACCCGATTTAACCATGATAGCCCTCGAAGCAGTAGGTTATGTGTTGTCTATATTTCCATCAAGTGCGCCGCTCCAACGACGAGCGAGCCTCTGCGCGCAACATAAAGCCAGTCAACAATGTGTGGTCTTCTTATTTTTACGCAGTTGATGAGAATTCAGTTCTGGCTTCTTCCACGGAAAACGCGCGGCTTCTGCATGAGGGGGAAACAAAAACGGCGAAAAGCAGGTTGGCGAGAGTGGAGAGAGATTCACGTGTTCCCTGTGCCCTTCCCTTCCCGTCTTCACAGCGGCTGTTAAGGGCGCCTTTCTGCCCTCGATCAAGTGTCAGGCGGACCACATAGATGCGCCGCCGTCTCCCCAGCAGTCATTAATATCAGAACAAACCCCGACTCTCCAGAGAACAGCCAATAGCGTCAGAGAAGCGGGTGAGATGCTCGCAGCATCCCTGCTCTGGTTGGCTGAGAGGAGCCGTCATTCATATCCCAGAAGCCTGTTCTCATCTATGTCTTCTTCTGTTGGAGGTGAAGCACGCTGCAAAAAATATCCATATTAACAAGTCAGTCTTTCTAGTTATGAGTTGTTAAAAATGTTGAAATACAAAAAAACTAAGTGGCGGGTAAGTGCTATTTGATTGCCTGCTGGAAATTAGTAGGGAGCATTTTACCTGTAAAGATCTGTCACTTCTTTTGGTCAAGTGCCCAATGGACAGTATCTGGCATTAGTTCTGTTATTTATAAGTTTCAGCATATTTGATAAAGATCAGTGTGCCCTTAGGTCAAGGACCAGTGGTGTAAAAGTATTTAGATCCTTTAGCATTGTTGCATTTTACTGTTGTAGTTGGTCAAGGTGGAGCTAATTTGAACTATTTGTTAATTATAACTCATATGATAATATTATAATGATAATAATTATGTTTTTTACACAAAATGTTAAATTACATAATACAAAAAATCTCAAAAAGATATCTACTCTTTCTCATTGAAAACCCCAGAATCTATGAATATACAGACATATTTTTGTTTCAGAGTTTAACTGCTGGACACATAATGTCTCCTAAATCCATTCCCGGTGTATTTGCGCTTGGGTGACGTTTCCACATCACACTTTAAGTACATACTGGTCTGTGATTAGGGTTGAACTCAGATTTGATGTGAACACAGAGAAGCTCTTCTTCTTCAGCAAATGAATGTGGAAATAGCTTTCTTGTGTAAAATTCCACAAACATCATTCTGCACAATGAAGATCAAACATCTAAATAAAGTAACAATAACCGAAACTTTTTGAACTGAGGGGGACTTTAATACACACCATAGCTGTGCAAGCTGTTTCTGAAATAAAGTAAAGGTATAAATACTATCAGACCTAGGTACTGCTATATTGTGCAGTCTGACCGAGCAGCTGCCACTTTCCGTGTGCAAGTACATTTGAGATGGACATCTTTTGCAGTGCAGGGGCAATGTGAAAGAAGGCGCAGGCAGGGAAGAAAATGGATATCTGTACCTATTAGCTCCACAGCTCCCGATTCAGATCCCAGGAGGATTTCTAACACAATGTTCTACAAACTGATGTTCCTGGAGGTCGGGAAGGGTTATCCGCATCCTCGTTGAAAGAGAATTACCTCATCCGACAGCCCAAAGGGTTCTGATCCAAAGACTGTACTACCTGAGGCTGTTAGGCTGAGTGGAAGTCTTAATATACAACCTTACCGTACATGATGGTGTTCTTTTATCTATTTGGTGTCATTCACATTTCTGTAAAGCCTCACAAACTTTTGGAAGTTTTGCTGGGTCAATATCCACATAAGTTCCCCCTTGAATCTCCAGTAGAAATTATTTGAATTTCATGTGAACTGCACAAAATAATTTATTTTGAAAATCCTTATAAATGGATGACCTTTATGAATAAATATAATGCCACACAACTATTTAGACAGTTTTCTTTAATTAGATGTGGAGGATTTTGCCATGCCTCAGGTGCTGCTCACTCAAACTGACGTAATTATGCAAATTTTCAATAATTTCCTTATTTTGCCCTTCCTTTGCTTATTCTGCATTTTTCATTATGCCAATTAAGATTTGTGTTGTCTGAATTTGCAAACTTCCATCCGTCTGTCATAATGGGGCAACAATGCGAAGAGAGTCAGAAGCTGTAGTTTGTACGTTCTCATTTTCATCATACAGTTATGTCATCATACGTCGTATGTTCACTGATGTTGGCAAATTAAAAAGGGCTAGTTCAGAAGCAAGCAGGAGTATCAACACAGTGGACGGGGCAGCACAGGAAGCAGCTAAATGTATTTTAGCCACCTAAAAAAGACCCACCTAAAAAAAAAAAAATCAATATCTGTTTAAGTGTAGAGTATGTTAAGAAAATGTTGACCTCTTTAACTTGCACATTCCAACGAGAAACTGAAGCTGCTATATCCATATCCTATATCCTATATCTATGCATTCTTCGAAGCCACCAGACTCCTTTGACAAAAAAACAACTAAAGATTGTCCAACATTTAAGGCCATTGTCCCTCTATTTAAACAGTATCCCATCTTGCCCTTGTTTATAACGTGTGGCCGTTACAGAACAGCTATGGACATATCTGCCTTCGGAAGTGGTCATATATTTGCCATGGTAAAGGAACATTTCAGTAGGCACAATATAACAATACCAGCTGAGGTACAACAAGACAAGGTAATGATGCTCCAGTTATTTTCAAACCATAGTGGGGGTGGGAAAGCTTTCGCCAAGTGTCACACTACTGAGTACACAGACTAAAGGGCCTCATATTTGTTAATTACATCTTTAAAAAAAATTGTTGCGTGAGAAGCCTATGAAAAGAGAATCCATTAACAACAGTTCTATCCTGTAAAGTTGCAGTAAACAACCTGTCTCGTTTTGTATTCCTATTACTGTACGTTTGTGGTGAATGAGGAAAGTGGGTCAAATAACTTGACCCATTACCAAACAGGAAATTCTGTAGCTGTTTGAGTGTCCAGTTGGATAATTAATTTTAGGTCAAAATTCTTGTTTCTTTTCTTCTGTCAAATAAGGTACACACCTGGAATATTAGGCATTGCTTCATTGTATTCAAGTATGGAATATAGTTACTGACAGGGACATGGAAAAACACTTTAGCAAGTGGACTGTCTGTGTGTTTAACCTTCTGCACAGTGACTCCTGTCTTACACAAGATTGTGTAATGCTTAAAAAATATGCTCTGAATATTTAAAGTATCTAAGTCTAGTTTTTGTATCTGAAAACAAGAGTTTAGCCATTATGTGTACTATGTATTAAAAAAAATCAAAGAGCAAACCCTTTTCTAAATGTTCCAGGCGACTTGGGATGGCACTATACCCAGAGCTGATTCTGCATTTTTGCCCACTTATACCCTTTACTGTATAAGTTGACCGTGGTGACTTAACACCTCATGAAGCCAGTCAAGGGTACACTCAGTGCCTCATAAAGCCCCTCCAACACAGCTTGGCTGTGTCAAGGAAGAGTTAGGATCTTCCATAGTCAAAAGAAACAGGATATAATCCCACTGTGACAAATCTGCATCACATTTGATGCAATGAAACCTTACTTTGGAGGGAGCTACTTCTGAAAATGCCTGAGGTGTTTACAGTGTAAGTTATGCTCCCGCTCATCCTTGTTTATTGCGGAGTTTGGGGGGGGATATTCAGGCGTTTCATAGTGACATTTTGGGATGTGTTCCGCAGGGGGAGAAAAGGCCGCAGAGGGCAGTAGAATTTATTGACTGAATTTCACAGTTATAAATGGGTCTTTTACAAGTGACATAAAGAAAATGATCTGTTCTCAGCAGAGGTGGAGATCTGTGAACTTGTTCTGTGTACTGCCAGCAGTCATGCCACTTGTATTCATTCAATAGACTATAACTTTGCTTTCCATAAATATTGTGCATAGTAGGGCTGCACGTTTATGGTCAAAATGATAATTACGATTATTTTGGTCAATATTGAGATCATGATTAATTATCACGATTATTTGTTGATTTTAACCAAAACAAATTTTATTGTCACATAGGCTATTTATAACTGCTTTCACATCCATATTGTGCTACATTCCGCTTATGTTGAAGTTGTATGTTGTACATTCATACAGCTGCAACACATTTTTAAAGAAATTAATTTCTGAGAAAGCTCCTTCACTTGTTTTCAACAATAACTGATTAAAGAGCTAGGGAGAGAGGGGGAGAGCGATGGATGGACGTATGCAACTCACAGAGTGACAGCTGACTCGTTATAAATGGGTCCAGCACGGGGCATATGGCTGGTCAGTGGAGGTACACACGTCGTGTGTATGAAATGTCTGCATCGTCACGGCATTTTTATGAACTATGATATTCTGGCCATGGGTCACATCTCTCGCAGGTCCAGTGGTTGCATTCAATAGTTTCTTCTGTTTTTTCGCCGTGGCCACCACAATAGCAGAGTTACCAGCAGAAACACTGGTACAAATACAGGTTTGCGTCTCATGCTTAACAATATACAGCTGTGTTAATAACAATTAAAACTGGACAAATGTCAGAAGTGTGGATTGGCGCTATCGCCGCCGTGTCTCTCCACGTTGCTGGGGAGCCTGTGTGAGTGAATGGGGGCGGGGCTGCGCAGAGCGTAAGAGGAGAGATCCCAACACAGCCACAGCTTTACAGAAGAAATGGGTCATGTAATGCAAAATTAAAGCATATCGATATAAACAACATTGCTTCGTTTGTGGAGACGCAGCGGATACGAGGACATTAGGTGCACCGGCGCGACCTAGGAAAAATGTTAGTCGCACTCTAGAGCCCTGTGAGCTAACTAGCACTGGTAACTGCTGTTGTCTGAGAAACAACACAGATGGGACAAAATGTTGTGTTTACTGGTAAACTGGTAAACCTTGTAGAATTTTCCTCCCGTTAAAATTCGATTAATTGTGCAGCCCTAGTGCATAGACTCAAAAATGAAGGCAAAGTGTTTAAAGAATCTGAATAGTTTCTTGCACAGAATCCCTTAGACGCTACATATATTGTCTCCAAGCAATATATTCATTCTCTTTAGGCACTGTATGAAAAGCCTTCATTTGTATTTTCGTATGTAGTTCGAGCTATGTTCACTATCATTGTCGTATACGTTTTGTAAAAATTCTATAAGTCTATTGGGAGATCTCCGGAAGAATAATCATCTCTAGAGAAAAGCTGTATACAAAGAGACACTGTCTGCGCTGCACAGTTTTACTCAAACAATACATATCCCTCAGAAAACCACCCTGAGGCTTCGATGTCTTTCTTCAGACTGCTGTGGTCTGAAAATACAGCTGTATTGCACGCTGCAAATGCAGCACTGTTTTAGAAAGCAATTTTGTCTAACATGTTTTGTTTTCCACAGAATTGGAAACATTTTTCAGCAAATAAACCCCCTGCTGGTAAAGGGGGGAGACAGTATATTTGAATGAGACCGATCACTATTTCTTTCTTCAAAGTAAAGTACAATTGTTGAAGAGAATTCAAGGAAAGAGGTTGCATATTACAGGAAGCAAAAGATTTTGTGTCACCCAAATGAAAAATTTTGTTTTACCAGAAAAAGAAAAGTGGTGGAAGACGTAAACATTAAAAATAAAAGTCCTGCCTTCAAATTTTAAAGTGAAAATACAGGCATTTTATCAGCCAAACATACTTAAAGATATAGGCTAATACATGCCCAAAAATGTAATTTGTAACGTATTCCGTTATGTTACTCAATCTGAGTAACATATTCTGAATACTTGGATTACTTTCATATTGAATTGGGAATACGGCCATAAAATACTGCTTACTAAACATGCCTATTCTAGTGTGTTCTTCTGTTCCAACTGCCTGAATGTGTACATGAACAAGCAGATAGATTTTTGTATTTGTAGTCCCAAACTGCATAGTCTACTACAAAAATTTAACTGCAGTCTTGCTACCACAAGATAAATTTATCTTACGTTAGCTAGTATGTCAAATGGGGCTAGTCAGTCTTTCAACGGCTCTGGGGCTAGTAAATCAGCACATAGGTACCTGACCACTACCTGATAAAACTATAAAATAGCAAGGTGACCAGTAAAACTACAGCAGACGACTACTCGTGAAACAGAAGTATCGTCATGTAATCCATTGATTTCAACAATGTAACTGTTTTCTAAATACCAACTATTTAAATTGTAACTATAACGGAATACAGTTACTTATCATTTGTATTCTGAATACGTAACGTGTGTATTCTGTTACTCCCCAACACTGAATGTGCAATATGACTGCATTAAAATGTCTTAACCCTCCTGTTGTCCTCGGGTCAAATTTGACCCCTTTAAAAATGTCTATATCTGAAATATGGGTTTCTTTTTAACTAAACTACCACAAAAATCACTTTCATTCCTGACTAAACTTATGTGTATCTTCCTCTGAGCTTAACTATTAGTCAAAATAATTCAAAATCTTTGCATTTTTAACTCAAATATTAGGTATAATTCTATATAAATGAGGGTGATTTCTAAAAAGTACTGTAAAACTAGTGGTAGTAAGGTGGTGTTAGTGAAAACTAAAAAGTCTGAAAAAGGGACAGAATGTGTCAAATCTTTGTCCATTTTGACCCAGGAGGACAACTCAACGGTTAAAACAACTATACGTGTTACATATATTTTTAGTGGTTTACTCACATTATCCCAAATGTTTCCAACAATGTTGGGCAGAGAAATCTGTGCCCATGGGCGTGCTGGTCTTTCAGGGAGGTGTGTTCAGGTTCATTCTTGGTGTATTGCTTTCTTGAGGCAGTGGAAAGTGATCGTGCCATTGACCAACAAACACTTTGTGCACAGTGCGCACACTATGCTTGTTGTACACACAAAGACGCGAAGCAGCACAGAAACATGCAAAAGATTACAAAAACAAATTACAATGTGAAAAAGTTTGGCATAGTGCTTGTGCCATATATTGCACTCTTTCACCTCACGCACAAGCAGATCAGTTTCTTCTCCTGAAAATCTCTCCTTCCTGCCTTGCAAATACACCATCATAATGTGCCTGGCTTTGAAAGGGAATGGGAGATGACACTCTGGTTTATTGCATGTTATGCCCAAAACACACCTATGATTAATTTAGACACTAAGTACAACCCTTTTAAACCATGCACCTGGCACACAGACCCTTTTTTCCCCCCTTTAAACTAGCAAAAGTGGATTTGTACATGCCTAAACGTACCTGTGCCAGGCGCTTCACACCATGCTCTTATATCATTGAAATAGAGTGATTGTTTTGACCACAGTTAACAGCACTGGGCTAACCCACGATTTTATTTGTCAAGTAATGTTAGCTGTATGGATAGTCAATGAATCTAATGCTAATCTAATCTAGTTATCAACACTTTATTCACCACTAATAATGCATTAACAAACTTTACAAAGCATAACGTTAATAAAACTTTTTATTGATTAACTCGCCCATAAACAGATACATTTTAATTTCTAATGTTGGTTAACAATGACGACAACTCCCATGATCCCACTCAATTTCACGATGTCATCAAAAGTCTGTGTTTACATCCGTGTTTTCAAATGAGACACAGCAGAAAATGACGTGTTGTACGTTTAAAATCTAAAGTAAATATCACTGTAGTAATTATTTTTATAAATTTTCACCACTGCAAAAAACAAAGAATAGTGTTGAACGTTTGCAGTGTTGTGTTGAACTATATGGAGTAAACCATGCTGGTGGTGATGGTGATTGGGCCTATCATCCACTGATGAAAATGGTTTTTTCATCACCCAACACTGGTTGTTCAGCCAGAGAGGCTAACGCAACAGATTCACTATCAACTCACTTGTGTGTGAAGTGGCGTGCTGTTTTTTCCGTTCTCTGCTAATGTTGTTAAAATTGTTACTATGGCCAAACCAAAAAAAAGACAAGAGGATGACTACAGCGAGTGAAAGTAAAAGCAAGATCCAAAAACCCACCTGCAATCACCGCTTATCGCTATAGAACAAAACGGAGATCTTGGAGATTGTAACTTTGAGCCAATACAGTATGCTTAGATTTTCTTTACCTTTTGATCAAATCTTTGGTGCTACAAGCAGTTAGTTCTTTTGTCACATTTGCACCGAACCTGACGGAGATTACCGGTGTGGGCAGCCCTGTGCCAGCTTGTATTTTCTGTGAATGAGGTTTGAGTTAATGTCAGAGGCGCTCTTACCTTTGTCTGTTAAACCATTGTGGCTATTGCTGCATTCCCTCTCTACCCAGGTTTTATTTTTTATTTATAGCTAGTCTATATCCTCAACGTTCCACTTCCAGGATTTCTCCGGTGCTGCAGGATATTTTGCCAGATGCATGTCTTTTCGTCGATGTCCGTTTCCTTACACTTTCTTTGGGTTGGAACTTTAAACTAGTGGATTTATGAGGATTATGGGTAAACGCTCCTCAGATCTCTGCAGGGTAAATCCAGACAGCTAGACTATCTGTCCAATCTGAGTTTTATGTTGCACAAATTTACAACCTTTGAACGTGCACATGTTCCACCAAAATAAGTTCCTCTTCAAGGCTATTTTGCAGAGGCTCTGTGCAGAACTTAGTTCCGCCCATGACTGTTGTCGGTGGTTTAAAGAAAGCATTCTCCCATCCCAGAATGCTGTGTGGACTAGCCAGACCCTCCTCCGCAGCGGTGAAAGCAAGACTAATTTAAAGCAAACCATTTCCTGTGCATCAAAAACCTGCTGGACGATGGTTGTTTAGAAGAGCAATGTAACAGCTTGATTTACAATGAGTCACTTCCATCTACTGAGTTATCAGTAGTGGAAATAAAAAAATGTGTACCCGCTAAGTTGTAATTTATCAATATTCTCTAGTGCTGGAAGCCTTTCAGGTTCACACCAATCACGTTCCCTAGGAGATGTCATACTTAGCTCTGATTCCAATGCTATTTCTAGCTAATCACACCCACTACAATAGCAGTGACGTCAAACATTAGCCCTCATGGGTGCTTCTTTAAATAATAGTTAAGACTCAGTGCAGGTTTGGGCTCATCTGTCCAAGACAGAACAGGCAGCCTCTGCTTTGGTTTAAGCCCCGAAGAAATGACAAACCGGATTGTAGCCAGACTCCAAAACTCAGTTTCAAAATTCCAATTATGCACTTTATTCCCTTTGATATTTGCCTTGCATGTGCCAAGAATATAATAAGACAGAAATACAGATGTATAATAAATCTTGAAGTAAATGTGCTGCCCTTCATAAACAACAGAGGGACATGGTATTTTCTTCTTGATAATCATACTTCTGTGATGGATCATATGAGAATATCCACACAAGTAATGACCCTGAATGGGTAAGAAAACAGCATGCTATCTTATTTGTTACACAGCATGCTATCTGTGATGTAAAATATCTTCTCCTACAGTATGTAAATAAATACATTAATGAGATTTGATATAGAAAATAGGCCTATTTGCTTTACCTCCCATAGCGATGAAACAGGAAAACACCACATACTTTATCAATTTACGTTCACAGTAGGCTACGTGCAAGTAGACATCTGTAATAATAAAATGGAAAAGACTTGGAGTCCGCATGCTGGATCCTGAAGGAGTCATTATGCCACATCAGTGGCATAGGCAGAAGTAGTATTTTGGGTGGGCCAATGCAAAAGTGAGTGGGCCATTTTCAAAAACAAAATTTATCTTCCAACATACTGTATTACAACATCAATGGCAGTACTGTGTACAATATGCTTATCCAACAAAGCTCTAAAAAGTTTGTACACAACAATATAGACCAAAACCTGTTGCTTTTAACCTATTCAGAGTACAATATATTTGCACTGGCAGAACCAGCAGCATTGGCTCTGCACAGCACGGTTATAAAATTAACCATTTTATGGCACAAAGTGGCAACTAAACACGAACTAAACTAAAAACTAACTATCAGTTATCTTCTTATTTAATGTGGGCAAAACACAAACGCGTTTCAGCTAGAAGCCATCATCAGTGTTCACCATTTCTTACTAAATAGGAAGGTTACTAGGTTACTTAAATAATAATGAAAACCGTTTGAGTTAATGTTACATCTGTGAGGGCCTCCTCGAGGAGTTTGTGTTTTGCCCACATTAAACAAGAAGATAACTGATCTGTGAGTGACGTAGCAGTTAGTTTTTAGTTTTCTTTGATCTGTCGCTGATGGGCTGTCAGCTCCGCTGGGGAAATGCTTGCACCTGCTGCAGAAAAGCTCATCCTTCACACACTCCACACACTCTGGATATCTTAACTATCTGTATTTATATTTTTTCAGTTACAAGTACTTACTTTTTTCAATATTATTAATGGTTACCTACTTTTGCTAATCTATTTTAATTACATATTCAATTTAATTTAACGTCACTACACTGCAATATTGTTTTTCTGTACCATTGCAACCGCACTTTACAAAACCTTTATTTGATGTCACTTACATTCAGCCATACAGTGACCTTCTGCTCATTGTCTGCTGTTTGCTTGTTGTGTGTTCACTTGTGTGTTTGTTTGTTTTTGCTCTTATTGTAGAAAATGCTGCTGTAATAAGGGAATTTCCCCGCTGTGGGATGAATAAAGTATAATCTAATCTAATCTTATTTACACTGTATTCTATCCAAGAAAAGTGTCCGTAACACTTTAAAAAGAAGCCATTGTTGTCACGGTAACTTTTCACAGTACATTGCTTAACACATCCATGGTACACTGTCTATAATGTTAGCTGCTGAAGGCAGCCCTGAGAGACGGCCTGTTGTTACCATAGCAACCAACTATATTCCGAAGGCGTCCTATTGTTTGATCCTTATTCTATCGTTTAAACAGTTTAGTTTTAATCAGAAGAGAAAACTTTAAAAACACACAACTACAGTACTTATGTTTTTTTTTTTCTTACATACATTTGAATATTTTTGATAACAAAACATATTTTGACAGCTGGATGGACCAGCGAGTAAAGTGGGCGGGTCATTGCCACCATGGCCCATTACTGACTATGCGCCTGCTTTACATTAAAAGACTATCTGGCTGTTGTGCAGTAGGCAAATTTACTTCATAATGATGACAGAGAAAGAAAGAGAGTGACAGGGAGCACAAGAATGAGGGTGAGAGTGCAAGACTTGTCATGCTAGCTCTACTGCTATTGTTCTTCTAAAGCATTCATAATGCTTCAGTTGCACCCACACAACTCTCTGAACCTCCTACACACATGCACACACAGCTGCATACAGACTTCACAGCCTTAGGCACAATCTCCAAGTGTGGTCAGACAAAAAGGTTGCTAAGTGCTAATTAATATGCAAAAGAGGTTAAAATGAATTTGAAATAAAGCAGCATGTTCAAGAACTCAAATATGTAGCACTTTCTTAGTTCATTGACCATTCGCTAAGCAACGCCTTCGTCTTAGTTACGGTTGCTATGCCTGTCTTGTGTTCTGGCACGACACATATGAAGTTAACCGTGATAACAGTAGTACCACTCAAAATTCTTTGTAGTTTCGGGGCGACCTCTAGCTCCACTGGTAGAGCGTGCACCCCATGTAGGCTGAGTTTCTGGCAGCGGTCCAGGTTTGACTCAGACCTGGGGTCCTTTGCTGTGTGTTGTTCTCTCTCCCTCCCCCTTTCCTGTCTGTAAATTATCACTATCTAATCAAATAAAATGCCCAAAAAATCTTTATAATTTGTAACAATGGATCCTTGATTCAATCAAGAACCAGCAGTGTCCAACTGAGTCCAGTTTACTCTTAAATAATTGGCTTCATACATGACATCATGCTAAAAGACTGAGACTAAAGCTGCTTGTCCCAGGCAAAAAGCCAGCAGCTTATACAAGATATAAAAGACACAAAGATCAAGAAACCGCATTGTTCTTATATTGAATTGTAAAGCTAGTTAGTCCTGGTCCCTAAGTAGGATGTGAAAAAATATAAGATCAGATACTGTTTCCTTCTAATATAACCATGTTTGGCTGCTTAGCATACATACTTGTATTTATTTTTAAACTACAAGAGAAAAGGCTTTTTGGGCTTGTTTGGCAAATGTGAAACATCATCTTGGGTAACTGGTGGATGTGCTAATAGTGAACAGGGACTTAAGTTTTATTAGTGATATGCTAGCTCCTGGCCTTGGAAGTAATGTGCAGTTATTTAAAATAAATACATAAATAAATAAAAAGCTGTTAAGAACTCCAAAGCTTGACAGACTTGCCGTGCTTAGTTACAGCTGCTAAGCTACGATTGGAAAATTGCTGTTCAGGGGCGGTTTAGCAAACGGTCAGTTCATCTCGCCTACGAAAGAAATAGCTATCCTCTGTGTTAAATATTTAGTAGCAAAAAAAAAACAGATTTATTACTAAGTGTGGCTGCACTGTGATAAGTCTGGGTCAGCTCGTCATTTTCCTCAACCTCTCTGGCAGCCCGGTGGTGGCTCCGATCCCCTTGTCAAAAAGATTGCACCTCACAAGTAACACCTTAATGCTCTACCGTAGTCCCTATATTATGCAGTCAGGAGAGTTAACATTTGTATTCCTCATCATCCTCGCTGTGCTGCACTTACTCCTAAGCCCTGTCTACAACACAGCAAAGTTTATGGCATAAAAGCGGAGTTTTTGTCTTTTCACCGTGAGAGAGCTGAGGCTAAGGAATATTGCCTGAGGATGTTTCATTTCCCCATAGCCCTGACTGCATACTCTCTGCTCCCTTCTTTATCTCTTTTTCTTAATCACTCATCTTTTCGCTCTATATCTCTCCCTTTTTTGTCCTGCTTTGTCTCTTTGAGACCAACCTGCCTCTTTTCTCCCTCCTAATTCTTTTTAACTTCCCTTCCTTCTTTCTCTATGCATGCCTTTCCTTCTCCTTCACACTGCTCTTTTTTTCTTTTTTTCCCTCTTTGCCTATCTTGGCGAGAGTGCAAGCAGGTCTCTCTGTTCTTTCTGGGCCTCCCCTCTCCCTGTCAACCCAGTAGCATCCAGAGGAAGAGGCAGGACTGTCACTATGGACTGGCTCTGAGGAAGACAAGGCAGAGCAAGTGAAAGTTACAGAGAGGAAGGAGTATGTGTGTGTGCGGTTGGGGTGGGGGGGGAACATGACAAGGAGGAGGTGTACAGATGACAAGTCCCTTCATGGGGGAGTTTGATGAGGTGAGGGAGCTGCAGAAAGGGAGAAAGAGAGCGATGGGAAGGAAGGGAGGGGGACACAGGCAGGCATGCAGGATGTTTTTTGAGGAGAAACAGCTCAAGGATGGCACTTCTCCCCACAGGTTGGCTGTTCTGCTAGCGCTCCTTGAATAAGCTAGCCGACTGCACAGTACAGTGGGCAGATGTTGCTCACATCCGGCTCAATGGCTAAATGCATAATGTGCTTGTTGTTTACATAAACCACATCTTACCCGTCAGTTGAAGGGCACGCAGCTTGATGCAACATGAATTTATCCAGTCAGTGAGACAAAGGCAGCCGTGTGCATTAACTTCCCATGTCGTGGTGTAACCTAATGTGTGGTATAGCCATGTAAGGCTGATGTTTTGATACCTTTAACTCAGCAAGCATCATGATCATCATACCCTAAATCATTGATTCACAGTGCTTTGTTGTTAGTTTAACATTCATGTTTAAGCCAGCACGGTATGGAGCCTTCATAAATCATACCCTGGATTGGATGATAGAACAGTTGCCCCCTTGATATGCCTTACCCATATAGTTTTCAGTTCCCTGTCCCAACATCTAATAAATATAGCTCTTTCACATCAAAGTGCAAATGCCTTCTCTTTGATGTGCACACATTCTAGTTAAGTAATCCCTAACTGTGGACTGTGGTGGAAAAAAGCTCTACAGACAATTTGTGTTTGTCCCTAAGAAACTGCACAAAAAGATCAATTACTTTTCTTCTCCTATTGAGACAAACAAAAGTATCTGTGTCATCACTCTTTCAATGAAACAATTTTAACCTGGAGATTTGGGTAGTTCCAAAACAGGTCAGTGGAAAAGGAGCTACACAGTATCAGCCCGATAAGTGGAGCAACAATTGCCTGGTTTATCCCTGCAGTAGAAGGAAATCATACACTTATCAACAACTGCTGTGACGTGTTCTGTGACGCTCTTCCACATTCTTCCAAATACAGAAAAAAAGAGAGAAATTATGTTTGTGCTGGCAGGGGACCAGAGACATTGGTTATGTTTGTACCTCACCCAGGCCTTGAAACACAGCAAGCTGTCATCTGTTTCAGTGCAACGTGTAATCCGCCAAGTCACAGCAAGAATTTACGACTTAATGATGGCTTTTTGTCTACCACAGTGAGCCTCCCAAAACACAAAGAATATTGTTTATCCTGATCCCAGAATTGAAATGGTTAATGAAGGATGATGCACTTTAATGGGACATGTGGATGACCTTCTAAAACCATGCGTCCCTTCAACGTCACTCAAGTCCGCTGACCTCTTGTCACTGGTGGTCCCAAGCACAGTTAAAACACACCGTAAACTTGAGGTCAACTGTTTTTAAATGTGTTTTATAAATAAATTTGGATTGGATAAAAGCTTCCAAAAACAATCAAAAAAGCCTGACCTGAAAATCCTGTTCTTAACAGAAAGAGAATTTGTAATAATGTTAATGTCTTTGCACATGTTACTTTCCAGCTTCCTTATAATTAAATTGACAGGACTATAAAGCTGTAGTGATGAAGGTTTCATGAAAAGGTTGCATAAGATCCAGCAGAGGTATCAAGAGCCTCCAGAAATACTAAAACACACCTGAGCCCTTGCACGCAGCTGTTGAAGGTGGAAACAAATCATCTGTTTTTAAAATATGCTCTCATCTCTCAAAACCTAGAATTGGCTCATTTGCGTTATTTGTTGTTGAAGTGGTTTATTCCTTTAATTTAATTTCCCATGTATAGGAATTCATTAAATACATATTTTTTGTCATCTTTCAAATGCTGCAAAAGAATTGGACCAGGTATTTCAGTGTATAAAATCTGAGTATGCCTGTGGTAAAATATGTAAGTAAACAGCAGCTTATGCAGAGTTTATGCTAAACTACATTGTGCAGTAAAAAAAAAAAAAAAAGGTTTACCTGATATCCGCTGCTTTGCACAACAACTCATGCTTTAGCAAGTTAGAACAAAGTTTGGAGAAATAACTGTGGATTTAAAGGTAGGTGTATCTGAGAGCTCCTGCTGCGACAGCCACCTTCTGTGATTGTTGAAACAGCATGTTTGTTCAGAATAAGAGGCTTTTTTCACTCCCCATTCTCTGGCTCACCTCTCCACCAACTCCACAGATACAGCTTCTTAGTAACCTAAGAAGACTACTGAGAGTTATGCAACATGAACACTTGGGAACCCATTGGCCAAAGCATATTTGTGATTGATTTTCCCCTAAACAGACGATCATTACGTCTCTCTTTCTGTTTGGTGGCGTTCTCTGCACAATATTGAGTGACAATGACTGCCCTCTTAGTTTCTACTCTTCAATGGCTCCCTGAAATGCTTCTTGTTTCTCTGTTGCCTCATTATAATCCTTTGTGTGTCCTCTGTGAACGCTGATGATGATTATGCAAATGTTCCATCAGAGAGCAGCATGGGTAATTATCACAGCAGAGAATGGGGCTTTTTGAAATACTCTGACTGCCGAAGAGAAAACCATGGGTTTTCAGTATGTGTGAGGTTGCTTATTTATCAGTTTGGGCCAGCTGGGGGCTTTGAGATTGTGGCCATGGTGATGCTTACCAAACCTGTGGGGGTTTTGTGAGGTTCCCGCATTGTGAGTTAGAATAACTCCATCTGCACAGGAAGTTGTGTAGGGAATTTGGTGACTTTAAAGTAGTTTACTTTATCCCACAAAACCCATTTTTATCTAGTTGTTTCATCTCTTGTTAGCTCTACATTAGAGCTTCTTGCAGGGCCTGCCCATCACTAATCTTCAGGTAGAGTTTCTAAATGCCCTGGTATACCATAATACCTTGAGACCGCTCAAGCCTACTTGCATGCATCCGTAATTGACACCTGATATACTCTGGCTGTGATCAACATGGAGACAGACACATGCAGAGCATCAGTATTCACCCCAGCACTAATGAGGGCAGCTAGGAGGTGCAGGCGCCTGTGGTGAACAGGTGGGGTCCTGGCAGCAGACCTCTGCACGTCTCTGAGGAGTAAAATCTCTCACACAGATTATGTGAAAGAAACACAGAGAAAGACTGAGACAAACGAATAGTATGAGAGGGGAAAGAGAGACAACACAGTTAAAAGCCTGTGGTTCAGAAGAAAATGGGAAAGGAGCGGACTTCCACAGGAGAGGCCAGCTTTGAGAGCTTCAGTACTCAAGCTGAGTGGCCCCCTGACTGGGGTGAAGGGAGGTAGACTGTCTGGGGTCAATTAACCTCTAGTGCATCCCGAGCCAGGCTCTAGGGAACACTGGTTTTTATAGATACTGACGAGGCACAATTTCTCTCCTCGAGCTGCGAGGTGGTTGCATAAAGCAGGTCATGAGGCAATGAGGCGTAGAAGGCACACCAATTAAAAATGATCCTTGCATTGGTCGGCCATGTCACGAACACTTCATCTAGCAGGGTCAGGTGTTGGGATAACTTTTGAAGGAATTTGGCTCACAGCAACAAAAAAAAAGTTAGGTTACCACAGAAATTGTATTTTCATTTGATCTATTTTCATTGTTTTAGAGAACAAAGGCATGTCATCTCCAAGCGATCAGAACAATAGGTCCAATCTAAAATCTGACGGACTCTGGTAGGATAGATCGCAGCAGGCATTCAGGACAGAAACACAACATAAATCATCACCCCGAAAAAGTTCCCCTTTCAAGACATAAAAGTCCATTTGTCAGTGAAGTCAGCAAACTTCCCACAGTTCTTGTAGCTGCCTGGCATGCTGCCAAATACACCAACCAAGCAGAAAGGCACAGGCCAGGATGTGTGTATCTGCAAGGGTATGACATACTCCATTCTCTTCTCTCGCATTCCTAATGTGATTAAGTCAGGCCAGTTAATGCAATAATCTTGCAACAATGCACAGTATAATGCTCCAATCAGTGCCAATAAAACTGGACCCCTTCCTTCTATTGGCCATGCCAAAAACACACAAGTCATCAAGTCTGTGTTTGCTCTTCATCACCTGCTCTCTGTTTTATCCGAATTCCCCCGCAACAAATAGACAACAAAGACACGAGAAGGAAGAAAGAAAGTGGCACCATGATTCACATTGAGAACAAGTATTTCTCCTTTGTCTCTGCTTTCATGGTAGTATCTCCTCTGTCTGCCTTTCTTTCCATGTCTGTCTCTTCTTCCTCTCCTCCCATCACTCTGTGGGAGTCTGTCAGAGGGGCAGCAAGCATGCATCAGAGGAAAACGGCAGCAATGCATGTAGAAGCCTGTGTGGATCGCAGCAGGTTTAAGGGCCGTTAAAAATCATCATTATAGGAATGTCTCTGCTGCAGTTCCTATGGGAGGGAGAGGAAGAGTTGATTGGATGGAGGTGAAGAGTCAGGCAATTGATGCTCATTTGCCTTGACTTGCTTCACACTGCAGGGAACTCATTGACAAGGGAATAAGAAGTTGTTACTGCTATGTGTTGGTTAGTCTTCCACATTTTGTTTATCTTTGCATCAGTTTCCTTCTCTCTCTGCATCGTATTCGCAGACATTTTACAGCAAATAAAATTAATCAGGAATCAGGAATAGCCTTCTTTGGGCACATTTTCTTTACTGGTGATTTTTTTCTTAGTTCGAGGTGGAAATTAGGATCACTTCTCAGTTTCTTATAGTATCTTTTTTTATTGGCTCATATATCAGTACGAAATCTTTTTTTATCGGCTCATATATCAGTACCTTACCACAAATTTGTTCAACCTCTTCCATATGTTCAATCTGTCAGATTATTGGAAATGCAACCGACTTGAAATGATACTTTTTAGATTATAAAATAGACATGACAGAAATCCTGATGATATTATTATATAATATTTAGATCTACAGCTCTATTCTATAAAATATACTTTTTAAATGTGGAAAAAGAAAGACTTATTTCAAACGGCCCTGGTTCTGGAATTAAAAGTCCCATTCATGTTTCCTAAAGACAAAATTACATGACATTTATTTCCCCTGGTTAAATTGTCAGTCCAAAGGATTTAACAAACGCACTAAAAAAATATCTGGTTCCTTTTGTAACAAAATCAAGGGTACAAGCTTGTGTACATAGACATTCTGCGGGGGACATTAACAACAACTTCCAAGGTGCATTTTGGCTAGACACATCAAATCACAGATCTTAAAGCTTACTTCTTTTCCAGAATGTAAAGCTTGTGTAAATTCAGAACTGAATACAAGAGCTGGCACTGTGTTATTTGTGGATGATGTCACTTCCTAATCAAAGAGATTGTTTTCAGGCAGATCATTGACTGTGAATGACTCTGTTCCATTTACCGCACCATTGGAGGAATCAATGGAACATACAGTTAATGAGGAATAACTGGAACTAATGTCTGCTTCAGTGAACACTCATGGGCCGGACTGTAACATCCCATTTACGCTTATTATCTTGCATTAAGCTGCTCATGTTGTCAATTAGCAACTTTGTCTTTTATTGTATTTACAGTAGATTTTGTAGAATTTGATTATGTTGCTGTTTAGAAATGGCACAACTGTAATACTTTTTGCATTGTTGTATATAATATACTATTTTCTTACTTTGAAAGTTGAATGGTTGCTGCTAACAAAACGTTGCACTTTAAACTGTGTTGATTGACACCAACAAAAGACAACTATTCCTGCGGCATACTGTACATTTAAAAAGAACACATCATTCCTTGTTAATTTTTTAACAGTTTATGTTCCATTAAACCAATTTAACCAACTTAAACCAATTTGTTTTTTGTTATTTTGTGTCAATGGGACGAAAGCGGTAAAAGTATCTGTCAATCATCCATACAGTAAAATGCATAAATGTGTTAAAATAGAAAGAGAAAGCTTGTAGAATGAAACAACAGAGGCTTCTCGGCTAATTATGAGAGCCAAAACACAACTTTGCTTTCTCTTAAATAAGCTTTTATTTTACTCTGGCCAACAATGGGGACACAGGGAGATGGCTGCTGAAACAGTGACTGGCTAAATATGGGCCTTTCATCCGGCTTAACTCTACAAATGGACCTCATTGTCTTGAGGAATTTGATTTTCTGCCATTCTGAGTGCACGCTGTGTCCCTCTCTGAAGCCCGACTGCAGCAAGCGCGACCCTTATCAACAGCACTCAGGGTGTGGAATTGAGGAATTGAGTTCTGCCTCAAATCAAACCATGAGAAACAGCGAACAGGAGTGAGAAGAAGTAAAAGAGAGAGATGCGCAGAAGGGGGGGGGTTAGGATAAAGTCTCCAGATGCTTCCGCTCTCCCACTTAGACAAAAGCCACACACACTTGCACATCACGTGTGCACATGTTAAGCACACACAAGTGCATGCTGCATGCACAACACATGCATACAGTACATACAGTGCATTCAAATCACACATGAACACACTGAGTACAAATACACACTGTAAAATTTGCCAGTAAACCCATTGATGGCATTCCCAGTGGGGAAGCTTTTATACGCTCTAATTTCCAGTGTTATCGTCTAGTGCTCAGAGCCAATGCCCAAATGGAGCTGTTTTTATCTACAAGATAAAGGCTGTGTTTCTGTGTATGCACTTAAGTGTATGTGTATTTGGATGTGTGACGGTCTGTAAGGCATGCCCACATTTACAATACCTCTTTTTGCAAGGTCCACACTTTTTTGTTTATTACTAATTGCTGTTCTAGCAAAATAAAAATGTATTAAAATATGTATTATGTTATAAATTCATGTAAAAACGCATAAAAAGGATGTGATTTTTATTTTTTTTTATCAAATTTGTCAAAGTCATTTATCTAAAGTATTTCCATACTACAACACAAATGAAAGACATTCTCACGGTTATTTCAATAAAGTTTTCCTACACCAAAAAAGCAGTGCCTATTATGGAAAGTAGTACTACTAACTTATGCCAGTGGACAGAAGAGAGACTAGCCCAAAGTCACTGTAAAAAGAGACTGACATCATGAAATCCACCGTGACAAAGGATGTTGCAGACCAACACCTGCTTGAGTCTTTAATTATGTAAATTGTGGCGTGCATCTATTTATAAGAACAAGTGTTCCCATTTCACTGCTAAGTGGATCCAAAGTGCCAATATCTGCGTACATTTTTCAAATAATATTGACTGCTGCGAGATATATTGTTACTTGTTACTGTTGTTGATGTGGCTTGTGTCCCAGAGGTAAAATGGTTGCCCTGCAACCACAAGGTTGGTGGATCAATCCCAGCTCATCTGGCCATGTGTCAATGGGTCCCTGAGCACTGAACCCCAATTTTAACCCATCCTAATACTTAGGATGGGTTAAAATGCAGTAATAGAACTCCACTACATTGTACTGTGTGTATGTGACAATTAAGAATAAAGTTTGATCCTTGTTTTGATACGTTGCTATTTGGCATGTTAAAATGTATAGCACTGATTATTGTGACAGGCTGGGCATATGCTTTCCAAGGCGAAAATAGACAAAATCTCCCTGGGAGGAAATACAGTTTCAGCTAATTTACATAGAATATGTACAGAGTTGATGTTTGGCATCAAGGTTCTGACTTCACCCCTCCCCGGACAGAAAAACCCAGCTCTGCTACGTGGGGAATGACAATAATAACTTACGTGTTCCCCAAATCCATACTACATACTAATTCCATACAATACACACTACATACTAATTGTCATAATGACTGTTTTAGCAATTCGTACAAACAAAACAATCAACAAAATATTAAAAAAAAATATATATATATATATATATATATGATTACAAAACACACCATACTATATCGCTTTATACTATTATGAAGTGATATGGTACGTTGTGATCAGATGTCCATTGCAGACTTCACCCCATAAAAGCATAATTTCAGCCCAGTGAAATTCCGCCTGTATTTGAATTGTTACAACCAGTGGTTTGTTTTTAAATTACATGCACTTTTATCATGACATGCTAAACCAATTAACTGCTGATCTTGTGTCATGTATCACATGTATGTTTCATTTTCTCATGCCATCAACTTCACCAAAGCTGCTGTTGTGACTAGCCATGAATACAGTGCTGCCATCTTGATGATCTCTTCCTCAGGCTGTCATGGATCCCATTAACCAGAGAGAGAGAGAGAGAGTGTGAGAGATGCAGGTAAGAATGTACACACTCTTACGCAGAAAAACACACGCACCACTACTATCACTCTGATGTGAAGTAGTGCCATTTACAGCAGGGCAAGCACCGAGTCACCTTGCTAGTGAGTGTCAATCGCCAGGACACGGTAACTGGGCCCAGTGGTGTTCTTAAACCACCACAGGGCATCAAGCCAGTGTGTGAGGTGTCAAGGCTAAGTTGCACATTGAGGTGTGACATTACCGCCGGTTGTTGGGACAATAAACCAGGGTTGCTGGGTGCACTACGGGAGCTTTCACCCACTGAGCTCAACTTATCTGGAATGTCTTTTCAGGGCTGCAGCTGTTAAGTGGTGCTTGGTGCGGCCAAGCTTGGCATCTCGCATACCATCGGCTAAGAGGCAGTGCCATCGTTTAAAATGTTAATAAAAATTGGTAGTTTAAGGAAGTAAAAACAGCAGTATTATGTTGCAGTAGCTCATGTCAAGAAACAAATCAAGACTGATATACATACAGTGTTTATATAGACAAAAAAAACTATATATATATATATATATATATATATATATATATATGCACAGAGTTTTTAATATCATTATACCATGCAGCAACACATGTGGTTTCCCTCTTTGATGCGTGGAACAGCCACTTGTCTTATAAGTACTTGGGGCAAACATGCATCCTCGGTCTTCCCGCTGGGCACTAACATACGCACACACATAAATAGACTTGTAATGATTTTTAGCTATGGGGAGCCACGTTTCACATGTACCACCAGCAGTTGTATCAGAACAAATGATGTTGCTTATTTAGTTAGCACGAGAGGCATCAAAATGACACAGCATGTGCTACGCAGAGTTAGAATTATTACACCAAAGTGTGTCAGTGCTTTAAAGCTGTTTGCGTGGCTGCTTGTGAACGTATATGTAAGCATATGATGTGCTCTAGCTGATATTCACTATTTAAACAGAACAGTAGACCCTCCATTTGGTGTGTGATGGAGAGAAGTTGCCCAGATGACCTTGACCATGTTTTCACCTCCATTATTGCTTCTGCCTACTATATATATATATATATATATGATCATGAATGAGTACAGTATGTGGTATGTGTTCATACTTGTGTAACCCTGAGATGGATTAGCTGCCTGCGTAGTATAAAAATTGTCGCCCCTCTGGTTCCTACACACCAACACCTTTACAGCTATGTTTGTACCCTTTTTATTTAAATTTTTCAGGCAAGTCTGTTAAATGAGTTAGTATTGCATTTTGATGAAGTTTGACAACTTGTGAGAGACTTTTTCCTTAATATGGGCCAAGCTCTAAAAACGGCTTGATCCTACAGTTCCCTTTATGCAACTTGATTTTTTGCTCGCGCCTCCCTGCTTGATTTCCGTTGTTTCAAACTGCAAGCTTTGTAACACAAGCTTTCTGTCAAAAAACCTGTAGTCTTTAAACCCAAATCAAGATAATCCTAATGACATCATCAGGAATTATTTTCCAAGCTCCTTTAGTGATATAATAATAATTAATTGAATTTGTATAGCGCTTTTCCCAAGCTCAAAGTCGCTTTACAGAGTAGAAACAGTAGATATATATAAAAATAAAAAAAAATAAAAAAACTAAGGATAGGCAGAACAGAAGAGATGGGTCTTTAGACGGGACTGAAAAATGGTGAGGGACTCAGAGATGCGGATCTCATGGGGGAGGGAGTTCCAGAGCCTGGGAGCTGCCCTGGAAAAGGCTCCGTCCCCAAAACTGCGGAGCTTTGACTTAGGGACATAGAGGAGACCGGCTGAGGCGGATCTGAGGGACCGTGAAGGTTGGTAGGGGGAGAGGATAGTGAGGTATGACGGGGCAAGGTGGTGTATGGCTTTGTAGATAAGGACCAGGATTTTGTATGTGATCCGGTGAGAAATGGGAAGCCAGTGTAGCTGTTTTAGGACCGGAGTGATGTGGTGCCAGGATGTGGAGCGGGTGATGAGTCATGCGGCTGAGTTCTGAACCAGTTGGAGCCTTTTAATGGAGGTTGAGCTGATACTAGTGAGTTGCAATAGTCAAGTCGTGAGTAGATGAAGGCATGAATAAGTCTTTCGGCAGCAGAGGGAGTGAGTGAGGGTCTGATTTTGGCAATATTTCAAAGGTGAAAGAAGGAGGTTTTGATGACATGACGGATGTGAGGCTCAAGGGAGAGGGTTGAATCAAAAATCACACCAAGGTTGCGGGCCTGGGGAGATGGGGAGACGATGGTGCCGTCAATGGTGAGAGTGGGGTTATTGGCTTTGCTGAGAGTGGATTTGGAGCCTATGAGGAGGAATTCTGTTTTATGAGTGATGCAATTAATGTAAACATAAGCATTTTTAAAGCATCATGAAAAAAACAATGTCCTTTTCATGTCTTGTCAAGTCTTTATTTTCCACCAAACCTGCATTTCTCTATCGCTAATGCGCATCGTTAACTTTGTGACATTTCGCTTTACATGGCTCTACATTGATTGTTTTTTTTATAGGACAATGTGTTTATAATTCAATATAAACAATTTTTATTGAACTCAGTGATTACACTTACATACATAGTTTACCTGAGTAGTAAACTGATTGTTTAGGAAACAAATATATTTTAGATTAAAAACTTAATTAAGAAATAAAATGGCTAACTTTAACAGACACAAAGGTCTTCTGATATTCCTCAATGTGATAATATTTTTTTGCAAGTGTGTGAATGTGCACAAGCTACTAGCACTACTGCATGCAGAAGCATATGTGCAGGTGCAGTACAAACTTGAGCAAAGTCGCTGCTCGAGGGGCACACATGTAATTGGGGTCAGGCCACTTGCTTCTCAGCCATTTTGCTCCAGTCAAGTCTCACCAATTTTTCTCTGGTCATTTATCCAGCAAATGTCTGTCATTAAACTCTCCCGACAACGACAGCGGTGATCCAGCCCCATTAGGTTTTTGATTCCCCTTGTCCTCTGAGGACAAGATGTAATAGCTCAAAAGCATCTATTTATGCAGATGGGAGAGGATTTAATAAAGAGGCGTATTTCATGAATATAACGCCATCGTATCAGCAAAAGTACTTTTGATCACAGGACATAATGAGTGTCTTTCAAAGGGGTGAGTGCCCTGCAGCTGACCTGGACCTTTTTTTTGCGATAATTTTTTTAAAAAATAAGCAAAAGTACAAAACATTGGTTGACAATATACAGAAAAGTACAATACGCATATTGAAGAAGGCACAGTGCACCTTTTTCCACAATCCATCCTTGCGATCAAATGTTTTCACACCAAAACAAGGAGAGGAAATATGAGAAGGAGGGAGACACAACAACACAACAGCAAGAACGATGTTTGCAGCTCACAAACAAGACACACAGAAACAGACACAAACAAACAAGAGGCATTGACAGGGAGACTGGCATAAGACAAAAGGGACCAATAAACACGTACAGATAGAAGCAAGAAGGCTATAGAACAAGTCTACAGCATGGATTTCAAGTACCAAGCAATGCTGAGTTAAGTGTCCGAAGTCTGTTATTGGCCTCCCAACAATCAGGAGAGCTGTATTATTGAATAATGGAGAAAATGTCTGCCAGTTACAAGCTATATGGCAATATGTTTCAGCCAATCTCCAAGTTTTGATAAGATGAGAGATAATGTCTCCAAAGCATAGCTGGCACTGTTTGGTACAGATATTGGCAAAAAGAACATTCTGTCATAGTATTTTCTAACGTACGCCAGCAAACATATCTACGTTAAATCAGGTGAGGAGGGGTCTTAACACAAAGGACAAAAAATAATGTTTACTGAGAGGCCACCATCCTCTTTCCTCCTCTGTAGAGTATACATCATAAGTCATGGCTATTTTCCAGATGAATTTAGAAACTGCTGATTGTAATTTATGCCAATAATTGGAAGGAGGGGAAAGAGGTAGCATAGAGCTCACAAAATTAATCCTGGGTAAAACATTCATTTCAACCACAGAGATACAGGCTTGAACAGACATGGGGAGACCATGCATCTTTCCATATCTTTCAAAATGTTGTTCAGAGCAACAGAATCGCTATGCTTAACAATCTGGTTTAAGCAAGGGGAAACCTAAATTCCTATTCCATATTTAAACTGCTTAACAATGGGTATGTTAGCAGAGATGATTCAATTGCGTGCATCAATAATGTGGAGAAGGCGTCTAACATTATCTGCTGCCAGTATCGTTTTTATGACTCTTTTTTTGGTCAGACTACACTAATTTTGACATATGGGACTCCAAATGACGGACTAAAAGCTTTGCAAAGATTTTTAAATCAGAGTTAAGCAGGCTCAGATGTCGATAGTTGGAGAACTCTGTAGGATCCTTATCCTTTTTCAAGAGTAAGAAAATTAAGGCTGTGTTGACATCCCTTGAAATAAGAGAAGATAGAGAAGTTAATCATGTCCAGAAGGAATGGGCCCAGTTCCCAAAAAGTTGTATACAATTCAGGGGCATCCCATCAAAGCCTGTGGATTTTCCCTTCTGCATATTCTGTATTGCCACTCTTAGTTCTAAAGTGATCAATTTGTCCAAGATAGGTGATTCCTCTGCTGATAATTTAGGAAAGTCAAGGTGATTCAATCAGCGTTCACAGTGGGTTTTATCCAAAGTAACCTCTTATTCATACAAATTGGAATAAAATGTCTGAAAGGATTTATTTATTTAAATATGGTCAGTTCTGATATTACCATCTGAAGATTTAATAGCAGGAATATGGTCACTGGACCTTAATGTCATGGAAAGTAAATGACTAGGTCTAGCACCCTGAGAAAGGTAAAGTAATAGTGCTGTCTCGTTCTATGAATTAAAAATTCAGATTTCTGTTTCAGAATGTTGTTTATTTCTTTCTTAACTAGTGATGGTTCTAATGCTATTTGGTCAGTACAATTAGTTTGCAACAATGAGTCTAATCTGATTAATTCAGCTTCAAGGTTTTGCAGTTGAAATTACCTGGCTTTGCACGCATTAGAGCAGAATAATATGGTATTGCTTCTAATAAAACCTTTTATCGCATCCCACGTTATCCTGGGGTCTTCTACAGAGCCAACATTAATTTCTACAAATGTCTGGAATTCTGCAATAAACTGAGTTATATAGGATTAATTTTTCAGTAAAGAAGTATTAAGACGCCACCTAACCGCACGTTGAGACAATCGGCCAAGGGTGCTGGAGCACAGGACCACTTTATGGTACGACAATGCCATTGGAAGTAACGCTACATTATCAATAGAATGAAATAATTGAGGGGATGAAAAAAGAGTCTATTCTAGAGAAAGATTTATGTCTACCTGAGAAAAAGGAATAATCCTTCCAGGTGGGATTAACTTAATCAAATATCTATAAGCCCCAGGCTGCTGGCCCATGATTTCAAAGCATTTGTAGCCTGAGACTGAACCCCTGTTGCCTTTGCGTTCAACCGATCAATATTTGGGTCCCACACAGCATTGATGTCCGCACCAACAACAAAAGAACAGTCCGTTAACTCAAGCATTTGATTGGTGACGTTATTATAGAAATTGTTATCCAAAACATTTGCCGCATAAGCTGAGCTATTTTCCTGGAACTAAATTCTGCCTATATCATCTGACCAAGAGGACAGAACTTTAACCGGGAGATTTCATTTCCACAAAAATTTTAATAATAATAAATGCATTTCTCATCAACAAAAACATAATGCACAAAATAGCAAGCACACTGGAAAAGTAACTCTTGCTAGGCAGTGGTCCAGCTAGCCTGTGGTGGGTAGGCTATAGATTGAAATATCATTCAGAAGCACAGTCTTTGTAATCCTATCAGATAACAGCATCAGCAATTTATCAGTGCAATAAAACCAGCACGCGTTAAGAGACCAAGACAAACCAAGGCTACATGGTCATCAGGCAGTTGTTTCAATCCTTAATCTCCTCCACGGCGCCCTCAGTGACAGAATCCGAACCGTTGGCTCTCCCCGGTGCCGCAGGAAAGTGGGAAGCAGCCTGGTTCACGAATCTTCAGCATCCTTGGCGGAAGTGAATGCTCTAAACTGGACACCTTCCTTGATCTTTAGGGTTGCCGGGTAAAGCAGGAAACAATCCAGACCATGACTTGTGCCGAATCCATGGTTTGATATAAAGCTTGGCGTCGTTTGATTGTCTAGTTACTTTAGTCCGGGGAGAAGCAAACCCTCTGACCCCCTACAACGAGAGGAAATTTTCGTGCAGCCTGTAGAATCACCTGCCTGGTTGTGAGAATCAACGTGCAATTAGTAGTGGCGTTCTTCTTTGGGCTATCGCTGAAAATTCGGTGGGCTCTCATAATCTCAAGCTGTTAAATTCGGGAACCACTTATGCATGGAGCGCGAGAGATACTGAAAAGCATTAGAGCCTCCCTGTCCTCCATATCTGCTAGCTTTGCCTCCATCTCTTATAAAGCGTGGCCATGGCTGTCAACAATACTTGAGTTACTTTCCACTGTATAGAGCCATGTCTTGCAGTCAGAGATGCTAGTTGGGCATGAATAGCAGTTAGCTTCTTGTCGTCGTCGATTCCCAGCGGTTCAATGAAACTTTTGTTTCTCCATTAGTGCTTTTGCAATGGCATCAGTATCGCTGCGTAGTGCTCTTGTTTGCCATTCTGCTTAAAGTAACTGGGCCAGGAGTTATACTTTAAGCCACCATCTCTGTCCAGCCGATCACGTCCTGACCTGGACCTTTTGATAAACAAGAGTTGGCCAAAGAAACGTGTTAATTTCATCTGCCGTTAGCAAAACTAAACAAAGTGGTAGGAAAAGGGCACACACCTGCACTTCCACACCTGCATGCATCCACAAGGAAGAGAAGGTAATGAAAGAACAAATTTCTGCAAGGATCAATGCAGCTTTGTGTTAGCTGCTTACAATACTCATAGGTGTGTGTGTGTGTGAGTGTGTGTGTGTGTGTGTGTGTGTGTGTGTGTGTGTGTGTGTGTGTGTGTGTGTGTGTGTGTGTGAAACACCCTGGGGGTTATGAATAAGTGCAGTCTTGTCCTAAAATGCATTTTGATTTATTTGTGTAGGCGCACAATATTTTTCCTCTACATTAAATGCTGGCTTGGAGGCTAACCTTTACGTCTGAGTGGAATCTTGGTTTTGTGGAAGGGGGGATTATTTCAGGGTCAGACGCTGTGCACATAAAAGCTCTGGTAATGTTTAGAGTTGTTGTTAACTGCATTTGGATAAAGCAGTTGAGTTTTCTTGGGGGTTTGATGCTTCAGGGGTCTTCAAAGCACAAAAGATTAAGCTAGATGCATATGCACGCAACTTGAAGACACAGGCAACATCCAATGATTTCTTAATCATGTGTCTAACAAAATCATTCTCTTCTTTTTAACTAGAAAAAAAAAAGGTACTTTGTAGCTTACCGCGATAACAAAGTCTCCCACAAAATCTGCGGTCCACCATTGTCGTTCGTTCACACAAAGTTCATTCCGTGATAGCAGAGCTTTAATTCATTTGTCTTGTACAGGGCAAATCCTTGACCTTGTGGATGGAGATTAATGAAGAGCTTTAGTGGTGATGAAGGCTATCAGGCACCATGCTTCCCTCGTCTAATAGAGCAAGAGTTTTACATAGCCAATTATGTCGTTTGCATTCAACTTGTAAGCACCGTTGTGTCAGGGGGAGATTGGTTGGCTGACCAGGCTGTGGTACTATATTTGCAGAAGTAAAATATCAGGGTCATTCAAAGAGCGCAAGCCAGAGTGAATAATTATTTCTTCTTGTTTAACTTTTAAAGCTAATTTTTAACTTCCAAAGCCACTTTTTTTGATGAGGAAAATAAGAGAGAATCAAGCTATTTCATGAAAAGCCACTGGATAGGCGTATAAAAAATTAAATAAAAAAGACGTGCAACCTAAAAGCTACAAAAGACCTGCGTGTGTGCCATTCTGCTGTAAAACGGTACTGTTAAAATGTCCACAGTCTTCACAGCCTTTTTGATCACAGGGTACAAAGCGTACAAGTGCAATTGTGAGCCATTACCACTCTTTGCTGCAATTATTGTCAGCCAGGCTCTTTGGGTACTACACTCTGCTCTGCTGTGAAATTTCTCTTCTTCTTTTTTTTACGCTCTAAAAACAGGACTTGAAGTTTTGATCTATGGGGCAGTTCTGCCTCACTATCTTGTCATCTGAAGAAGAGCAAAGAAAGATACAGATGATAGGTATAGCAGAGGTGAGAGGGTGATCAAGAAATCTACTGTAATCAATAGGTGTGTAATTGGAAGCTGTCGGTTAAATGCTTTAGTATCCCCATTGGTAATAGCAGCTTTAACGTTTTCTACACACGATGAGGCAATTTGGGCCGGGCTGCAAGGTGTGCTCAGCAGAGCCTTGTGTGATGTGAAGATGCTGTTCTCTATTTATTCAGAGCGGATGCATCTTTGATGATGTTCAAATGACAAGTGCATTGTTCGCTCATCATAAACTGTCATGCTCACTTTGATAAATGGGGGATCTTTTTTCTTTTTGTGTTTTTTTTCCAATGGTGAATCTAAAGGAGTACATATTTGGCATCATTGTCCTTGGCTACATCTTTGGGGTTATGTGCTTTACAAGCTTAATGGATCCTAACGTGTTTTTTTTGTTGCACACATGAGCGTCAAGAGAGGAAAACACTTTTCAGATGGCGGGAACTTAGTGGCTAAAATCCATAACTATTAACTATTCCGTGGCATTTTAAAATTGGCCTAATGGAAAATATCCTCAGATTAGAAAGCAGGAAAAAACATGCACCATTAAGCTCTCCATAATGTTTTTATGTCAGTTGATTGTGGCATGCAGGCTCTCTCACATGCTTAAATCTGTCCATGTTAATGGAGATGCTACTGAAACAGCTCAAATGGATGGGCACTATTGTAGATTGTGGCTAATACTGATATATTTAGTTGTGACAAATAAAAGACTACTAAAGGCATACATGCCTTAATGTCCCCTATTCTCGAGATATAGGAAACATTGCAGGTTATATCATAGAAATAATTACCTTAAAGGAATAATGTTATATGGCGAGAGTTAGATAAGAGGATCGATACCACTCTTGTTTCTGCGTGTTAAGTATTGAGCTGGAGCCAGGATACATTAGTGTAGCTTAGCATAAAGACTGGAAGCAGGAGGAAACAGCTGGCATGGCTCTGTTTCAAGTTTGAAAGTACACCTACACTGTACCAACACCTCTCAACTCACTTATTAACATGTTGCATGTCAATTGGTTAATCTGTTCACAGTTGTGGTTTTACAGGGAGATGTAGATATTTCTTGACATACAGTGTCCAGGGGCAGTCACCTCCTGGAGTTTATGCTACTTGCGACCTCTCTGTGTCAATTAGAAAATTACTGTCTGTCCACATAACTCCTTGTAAAACCAGAAAGTAAATGAACTTTATAGGTCTTAGTATACACTTTTGATCTCCAAAAAGAGAGCCAGGCTAGCTGTTTCCCCCTGTTTTCAGTCTTTACGCTAACCTAAACTAATCACCATCACTAGCTTCAAATTTAATGGATGGACATGAGAGTGGTATCAATCATCTCAGCTAACTTTTAGCAAGAAATTGATTAAGTGTAATGACTAAATATTCTATGAAGAGTTTCTAGAAGAACCATATCAGTAATGTAGGACCCTATGAATGCTGTAGGATAGACATTTTTTTAAAAGTTAGTGTAGACTGAGTGTTATGGCCTAGATCAGAGGGGCTCAAACTTTTTTTTAAATAATGTACCCGTTTTGAAATATTTACCCCTGAACAACGCCAAACTTTTTAGGTTAAAAAAAAAAGAACATATAGAGAGATACAATACAGTGCTGTATCTATTTAGCCTAAACAACAACCTCCAACTGAAATATACTTTAATGCTACCATAAATTTAAAATGTTTAAAATGTTCCATCACTAAATGAATGTGTTATCATAGTGTAATTGTTTTAGGAATTAGCATAAGAAAATATCATGTACCCTTTGCAGTTCTCCAGAGTAACACTAGGGGTACTAGTACCCCCCCCAACTTGAGAAGCAGTGGCCATGGAGAGTTTGGGTGGTGACAGATGTCAGTGAGGTCATTGAAAACCTGGTCATTTCCTACCAGTGCCAGCGACACGGCAATGCCGGCTGCGTGATGCGCTCCTCATGATCAGCAGACATTCCCGAGCTGGCTCATAAGTGGAATCCGTGATGTTGCCATCAACCACTCTGCGCTGACAACACACTCTATGGTTGTGACGGCTATGAGCCTGGGCCCGTCCCCGAGCATCTGTTCTGTCCTCTCACTTGCTGGCTGGTATTCTGCCTGTTACACCAGAACTATCCACATGCGTTTGTGTTTCTGTCTTTGTACCTGTCTACATATGTAACAGCTTCTGTCTTTTAGGCTCTCCTGAGGATTCTTGTTATGTTATGTTACTTTCTTTGTCTGAAGTGGTCACTCAATGGTTATTTGTTTCAACACTTTGTCATACTTTGTTTGCAGTACTGCTGCTCTTTGCCATCAGCTGTACTGCCAATACTAAGAAGTTCGCTCATTTTCAACCTTTGCTGTAGATCTCTTTCATAGCCCTACATGCTGTATATTCAACTTTAACTTTGTCAAAACTACAATATGTGAATGATGTAAAAAGCTTATGCCCAAATCCTTAACCTTACGATGCAAGCACAGGATGAGTAGTAGCAAGAACGACTCAGTTTTATCCCAAAGATTCCTGATATCCTTTTCATCAGATACAACAGAGAGACTGCAACAAAACCCAAAGAACTGCAGTTTTTTTTCTCAGCCATTGACTGTGCCAAGTTTAGGTGTGAACACATCCTTCCTCTGCTATACAAAGATTATTGATAGGGGTAATGGTGTATATAAACAAGAACATTAAGATAAGATTGAAAATCAGTAAAGTAAGTTGTTTGAGAAAACGCCAAAATCTCCCTAATTGGGGGTTTGCAGCGGATAATAAATCACTGGTTTTGTAAAGAGCTGTCAATATTTCTAAACAAGCCTAGGCAGACCCTGTTGGGAAGTGGAGTCTTTTGATCACATAAAAAGACCCAATTTGCAATAATTACTGGCTTCTTGATCATTTTCCTGCTCATCATGGCTCCTCACCAAAATATTAATTATTTGAAGAACATGTTAAAATTGGTTAATTACAATGTCCTTAGCATCTTACAAATTTGGCTAGACACAAAGCACATAAGTATATTTCGGCCAGTTACATTTGTGTAGTAAAATAAAATGTCATATCTGACTCAAAATTATGTGTTTTCTTACTATATAGCAAGAAATGTTTTTGTCATCACATTTTTTATTTAAACAGCCAAACAAAAATGCAAAACATTGCTCTAGAGGACAATATTCAGAAAAGTACACTACACACATCAAAGAAGGCACAGTGCACCTTTTCCACAATCCTTCCTTGCAATCAAATGTTTCACTCCAAAACAAGGAGATACAGGAAGGAGGGAGACACAACAAAAACACAACAGCACGAACAATGTCTGCAGCTCACAAACAAAACACAGAGACAGACAAACACACAAACAAGAGGCATTGACAGAGAGACCGGCACAAGACAAAAGTGACCAAACACACTCAGAGACAGAAGGCCGTAGCATAAATCTATAGCATGGACTTCAAGGATCCAGCAATGCTGAGCCAAGTGCCCAGTCTTTCCCGGGGCTCCCCCTGTGCGAGCCGTGGAGAGCTCCATATACACTCACCTAAAGGATTATTAGGAACACCTGTTCAATTTCTCATTAATGCAATTATCTAATCAACCAATCACATGGCAGTTGCTTCAATGCATTTAGGGTTGTGGTCCTGGTCAAGACCATCTCCTGAACTCCAAACTGAATGTCAGAATCGGAAAGAAAGGTGATTTAAGCAATTTTGAGCGTGGCATGGTTGTTGGTGCCAGACGGGCCGGTCTGAGTATTTCACAATCTGCTCAGTTACTGGGATTTTCACGCACAACCATTTCTAGGGTTTACAAAGAATGGTTTGAAAAGGGAAAAACATCCAGTATGCTGCAGTCCTGTGGGCAAAAATGCCTTGTTGATGCTAGAGGTCAGAGGAGAATGGGCCGACTGATTCAAGCTGATAGGAGAGCAACTTTGACTGAAATAACCACTCGTTACAACCGAGGTATGCAGCAAAGCATTTGTGAAGCCACAACACACACAACCTTGAGGCGTATGGGCTACAACAGCAGAAGACCCCACCGGGTACCACTCATCTCCACTACAAATAGGAAAAAGAGGCTACAATTTGCAAGAGCGCAGCAACATTGGACAGTTGAAGACTGGAAAAATGTTGCCTGTCTGAGTCTCGATTTCTGTTGAGACATTCAGATGGTAGAGTCAGAATTTGGCGTAAACAGAATGAGAACATGGATCCATCATGCCTTGTTACCACTGTGCAGGCTGGTGGTGGTGGTGTAATGGTGTGGGGGATGTTTTCTTGGCACACTTTTGGCCCCTTGGTGCCAATTGGGCATCGTTTAAATGCCCCGGCCTACCTGAGCACTGTTTCTGACCATGTCCATCCCTTTATGGCCACCATGTACCCATCCTCTGATGGCTACTTCCAGCAGGATAATGCACCATGTCCCAAAGCTCCAATCATTTCAAATTGGTTTCTTGAACATGACAATGAGTTCACTGTACTAAAATGGCCCCCACAGTCACCAGATCTCAACCCAATAGAGCATCTTTGGGATGTGGTGGAACGGGAGCTTCGTGCCCTGGATGTGCATCCCACAAATCTCCATCAACTGCAAGATGCTATCTTATCAATGTGGGCCAACATTTCTAAAGAATGCTTTCAGCACCTTGTTGAATCAATGCCACGTAGAATTAAGGCAGTTCTGAAGGTGAAAGGGGGTCAAACACAGTATTAGAATGGTATTCCTAATAATCCTATAGGTGAGTGTACACAACATCCAGAAAGGAAAAGGTCCAAGTACCAATAGGCAAGTCATTAGTTGGTTTCCAACGGGTTGCAATCACCCAGGCTGTAAATCCAGCAAAAACAGCACATTTTTGAGTTTTAGAGAGCTGGCTGATAACTCAGTCCACCTGTCCCTCACCACCCTGCCTCCGTTCTTGTTGTATACTGAGTGGCCGGCTAATCAGTTCTATGCATTTTCTGTGCAAGCATTGTGTGAAGACCAGAGTAAACCTCAGTCCTGTCACTGTCTCCCTCTGGCTAACAAATCATTCAGAATCAAAACATTGACAGTAACAGGTACAGTATCAATAATCAGGGCAGATATTTTGGATGCAATATTATTACAGAACTTATTAACAGGAGAACAATCACAGATAATGTGAAGATATGTACTATTAGAGGGCAGAACGTGCATAAAGGGCTGTTAATTATTTTCATGCGATGCATTTTCACAGAGGTGAGATATGTCTTATGAATGAAATTGTAGTGAATCTGCTGATGGTCTGGATTGTGTGATACTTTTGGAATGTTAGACCATACACATGCCAGTCAAGATTGATACACAGTCCTGTGCAATCACGTGCCCAGATCCTCTCAATACAAAGGCCAAAGTGGCCAGATATCACCAAGAACTGATAAGCCTCTATACCATACCATACTACAGGTTTTTGGCTGCATAGTAAATAACTTCGGTTAAGATGGATGGGCTGAGCCCTCTGTCAGGGGACACCGTATGGCTAGAGTGCTGATCTATAATGCACTACATTAATAAAAATCCTTGACATCAGCATTACCTAATCATCCCTGATGATCTTATGATGTGTAATTGCCTTACCCACTGCACCCTCACAGGAGCACATGTGAAACCAATCCAGACCAATAGTTGGGTTGAACCTGAAAATCAAGAAGGGCGACCGTGACAGGGCCGAGGTTCACCCTGGTCTTCACACAATGCTTGCGCAGAAAATGCACAGAAATAGTTAGCCGGCACTCAGTATCCAACAAGAACGGAGGCAGGGTGGTGAGGGGCAGGTGGGCTGAGTTATGCATCCTTCAAATAATGTGGAAGGAATGAATTCAGTTGGGATTTCTAATTCTGCCAGACTGTGATTAGTCCCATCAGTAAACAAAGCAGAGGTCATCGTGTTTTGGAGAACTCCAATTAGAGAGTAATCAGGGCTAATCAGACAAGCTGCTCACCGGCATCTTGGTGATTTCGGCAATAAAGGGCTCTCTGGTGAATAGTCTGCCCTCCACACTGAGAACGACCGACCCACACGCTGTGATCCTCTGTTAAGGGAGTGGGAGGCAGAAGAAAGGAAGGAGGCTAATTATCGGTGCCATTCATTAGCGACTGCTTATGATGTGTGCTTGGGTGGGCTGGCGAAATGTGAGTGTTGCTCTGATGCGGTGAGTGTGCTGTAAGCCAGTGTGAGTACATGTACTGTAGGTCTTGGTCCAGTTAAAATAAACAAACTGTAAGGGTCAAAAATTAGGAACAGTCATTTGTTTAGATATCACCAGAGGGCATGCTACTACAGATGTAAATGAACAGTGACTCACTGTTTTCTTCCAGTGCATCCAGCTTTGAATCATAAAACTTGCCTTTGCATCTGATGCCAGCTTTCAAGGTTAAAGGCCTGGCTAGATGAGATTGTTTGCCAGTTGATGGGACACTTTGCATTTGCAGCTACTTTTTATCCCCTTCAGCATTATAACTACAGCAAAAAAATGGGCTTTGTCATCACTGTCATGGCTACGTTTGATATGAATGTCTGAAACAAACTGTCACTTACTTTCATAAATTAGAGTAATAGTTTGTCATTTTAACAATGCAAAAATCCCCCTTGCAGCTTGACTTCGGCGCTGTAAGATGACGTAGTATTTTGTGCGACAACAGTATCGTGTAGTATGAAAGCCCGAAAATCCGCAAATGGAGGTTGGTTTGGGGTGATTGCTGGGCCAAACAACTCAGAACTTTCACCCCAAGAGACCAGGGTTTGTGTCCCATTATTGTCCTGCGTGTCACTGAAAGGTACATTTTATAACCTCACCCACAATCTTTTCCTAACTCTAACTGTCCCCTTCTTGTGCTACATGTCAGTTAAACATACATCCTGACCCAGAGCGTCAAAAAGTGACACTGGATGGAGCAAGGCTAGCAGATACCCCTTGCTTTTAGTCTTTATGCTATGCTATGCTAAGCTAAGTTAACCGTCCCCTGTCTCCAGTTTCTTATTAAATGCACAGAAATGAGCATCAATCTGCTAATGAAGCTTACAGCAAAAGAGGTATGTGTGTTTCCCAAAAAGTTGAACTATTCCTTCAACAAATAGGATTTTTTTTTTTTTTTATTGGTGGTTCATGTAAACCAACAGCACATTCCTCCTCTCTCTTCTCTTCCTCTTCTAGCATGATTGGTCCGGAGGGAGCACTAATCAAATAACTCGCAGGCCATTGCAGCTGCCATTTCAGCCATTTCGGAGGAACACACACAGATGCTGGGTGGGCTCCCTTCTGGCCTATCAGTCCAAACAGTGATGTAAGGCTTTAGTCATCACTATTACCTTTCTCAGCTTTGGAGACATTTATAGGCCAAGGAATGCTCTGCAATAATGAGTTTGTGTTTATTGCTAACGTGTTGCCAGAAGAAATGGCAAATCATAAGTGATTTGCGAGTTTAATTCCTCCACCTGGCCCTCTGATGGCCTATTTTTCCCCCCCCACGCCCCAATATACATAAATGACATGTTAATGAGTCATACACTGATAATGGCTTCTGTGGGCGATGATTTGTTGGCTTCGTTCATACCTCAAGGTTATCTGTGAATCATGCTTCTATATGCAAGCAGTTTGTTTCTCAACAAAAATAAGTTGTTTTAGGCTCTCCTCCTGTCAGACATACCAGAATTTTTCATGTCTTCCTTACCTTTCATTCACATTGCACAGCTAATTGAATTTAGTTGTTATTTTAATGAAAGTTCTGAGGGAAGAATCGCAGGGCAAAGCCACGAACAGTTTGCTGACACAGTACACTCTACACCTTTCTTGTTCTGTCATATTTGCAAAATCCATCGCCTAAAAAGAAATGCTGTTTTTGGGACAGTCAACTTGGCTTCTTTAAAAGAAAAAAGCACCACTGTAGCCCCTTTGCCTGAAAGATTGATTAAAGAAAGAATGTAGCCTCGTCTTGGCTAGCACAGCCTCCAATTAGCATCTAGTTAAGCTATTTGGAGTAACGTTACAGTGGAATTTGAAGGCAGTCCGTTGGGAAAGACTTTCTCGCTGAGGCAAGAAGAGAATCCTTATATCCTCCTTAATTAAAACATGATTTACGCTTAGTCCCAGCTATGAAGTTGCCTTTGATGGTTCTTTTGTCAATTAAAAGTAAGTCCTACGGAAGATTACACAGCATTCATTACAAGCAGGTTATTCTCAAGGACATGCAAGTTCTGTCTTTTAAATAAGGAGCGGCAGGGTGGGTTAGTGCAGGGACACAAAAGTGGAACCTTTTCTTACGTGTTATATAGCTCTTCTATCGAGGACTGGTCCCTCAAGAGTATCTCCCACCTCCTCGATTTCCCTCCTCATATCCCTCTTTGCCTCCCTCTCCCTGTCTCCTCCACACAAACAAAAGTAGACATCTCATTTCTGTCGTCAGATGCACGCCTCTGTGTTCTCCCTTCATGTAACGGACACGGCTGTTATCAGCTGAATCCTGGGCTGCACATCTGCCAAAGTCCTCACGCTCCATTTACGCCCCGCCATTGAAACACCAATACAGCACTTATGTGCTTCAAAAAAATCTAAGCCTGCCTGAAAGAGAAGTGCAGCATGAATATTTAACAAGGAAACTGCTTTTAGATACTCGCAGGCAACAACAAAAAGGGCACGGCTGGTCTAAATGTCCTTAACTGATGAGAGTATGACAAAGAACAGGCATCTAGTTGCCCTAAAGTCACCTCAAAGTTGTCTTCTGGATATTCATGGGCCCTGACGGAATAAATAGCATGTCAGGGCATTAAATGTAGTGCTGGAGGTATATTCTTCCCTTTGAAATTCAGAAGCCACAGAAAAGTTTTATGTCGCCATGATTTATCTAGTGTTTGAGAACGTCATACACTTTACTGCTATAAATCTTCCATACGCTACTAATACTCCTAATGGAGAAGCTGAATCCTCTGTTTTTCCCTTTTCCATAACTTTTTTTGTGCTGGCTTTCAATGCCATTCCAAAGTTGCCAAACTATGTGGGCTATTCAATATTCAATGACGGATTCAATATTGCTAATTCCCCTTCTGGCCCAGAGAAACCAGTGTGCCATGATTTAGGCTGACAGCCCAACAACAGAGTGTATATTTGAATTAGACAGTAAGATATAAGACCCCCTTCTCCTGACATCAGTCACCTTGCACCCTAGCAATCTGTGGTAATACAGCGTCATTGCTCCCGTGATTTCCCGGCTACAACTACTGCCACTCCCCACTTCCATCGCGGGCTGTAGGTGTAGATTGAAATGGAAATCTACAGGCTCAAATGGGATACATTTTAAAGTAGAGGTGTGTGTGTGTGTGTGTGTGTGTGTGTGTGTGTGTGTGTGTGTGTGTGTGTGTGTGTGTGTGTGTGTGTGTGTGTGTGTGTGTGTGTGTGTGTGTGTGTGTGTGTGTGTGTGTGTGTGTGTGTGTGTGTGTGTGTGGGGTGGGGAGTGAAGAAAGCTTTACCAGTGTGGAGTAATATCTTTCATCAAGATTTGTGCACTGGGGTGGGTTAAAAAAAAAAAAAAAACGAGCCAAGCTGTGGCACGATTAACAGTTTATTTAAGAGGCCATTAACTTTACATACCTTGCTTAAAAATTACAGACACTTGCATTGCAGTTTAAGGCTCCAAGGCTATGACTTTACCAGCAGCCACAATGTCGAAAAACCAGATTAAGGCAAACACTTCTCTAATGAACACATTTCAAGAATGGGAGCTATTTCCGTAAATCTCATGTTGCTCTGCTAATAGAACCAGGAGAAATACGGACAGCATGACAGCTTGACCTTTTGAATTTCATGTTGGTCTTATGAAGGTAAATCACTAAGAAATGCACATAAATACTGGAACAAATGAGAAAAACAGACGTAGAGGGACAAAGCCAAATGACAAAGTCAGTCCAGTGTCTTAATACTTGCTCTTTGTTTGTCTAGCTGTTTCTTTAATAGATTAAAGAAATGTTAATTTCTTTAATTGTGTTTTAAGACAAATCATTTGGAGAGAAGAGAAAAAATGTCCCTGTTTAAAAGGGTCTGACATTAAAAAAAATACATGACAGAGATGGTTGCACTTCAGAATTTCTTTCTTTCTTGTAGTTTTAACTTTAGAATTTTTCTACTTTAATGTCTAGCATTTAATTAAACAATTTACTTTGATGTGGACGTAATAATTATACAACACATTTGTAGAAAGAGACTGGCAACCTTTAAAAGATTCTGTACTTCTTTGTATTAATTTCCATTATAGCTTAACTATTATTATTATCTTTAATTCATTTTTACTTGTGTCAATCATTTTAAAAGCTTACATATTTCCCATGTGTGTATGTATGTTTGTTTCAGAGTCATAAAGAACAGCAATAAGGTTTATAGGACGTTGTGGCCTTTAAGCATATTACAGACACCATATTTTACCTAGCACATCGGATACATTTTGGATGGCAGAGAGACTGTCCTTCAACTAGTAGGTCTAGGTTGAAGCATCCACGACAGAAGGACTCTGCCCTGCTGAAGACCCCTTAATTTCCACCAGCTTCACTCCAGTACTGCTGTCCTGTACCTCTGACCTCCTCGTTTGTCTGAGGCAACTACTCCATGACCTGATAAATATCACAATCTACCCGATCCATTTTCTGTTGATGTTTGAAACAGTTTCGGAGAATTTTCAGGGTTTCCCGGTGTTTTGTTCTGTGGCACCCAGCTGCGTTTGGATAGAGGACATGGCACTGAGTCAGCACAACGAGACGGCCGCAGCAAGGAGCTGATTTAAACCACCACCGAACCAGGGCTCAGCTTTCATTAGCCGTTGTCATTATTCCCCAGCCGCTGTCTGACAGATGGCATTGTGGGATATCGGATTTTATGGCAGGTCATCTTTCATATCCAATTTCTTTTCCCATTTGATGAGAAGTTCTCGCTCCAGTCAAATTCATTTTGCAGTTTGAATATTGATCGGAATCTGCACTCTCTCTCTCTCTCTCTCTCTCTCTCTCTCTCTCTCTCTCTCTCTCTCTCTCTCTCTCTCTCTCTCTCCGACATCTACTGCAAGTCTCTTAAGACTTAATGGTCTCTTGCTCTTGGCGCTTGGTCTGGAACACTGGTGCTTGTCTCTCTGATGTACAGCGAACCACCTTGAAAGAAAAAAAAAGTCAGTTAATAAGTCTGCATTTGTCAATTCTCAATTTTCAAGTTTGCATTAATACAACCATTCCCCATAATTACTGTAGGGCCTAATTACCAGAGTACATTTAAATAAGATTGAATCCATACTGTAGTACAAACAAGTCTAATGGCATACAGGAGCATGGTGGAGTTATAATGCTGCTCTGCGTAATCTATTATATCAGCAAATCCTATGAGGGCTGTTGAAATTAGCTTTAGCCTCAACCAATGGCTTTTGAAAGGTACTGTCGCTCTCGCAGCCACTCCACAAGGACATTAGGGGTGAAGATCTGGCTCTGAGATGGCAGCAGCAAGCTTTTATTCACTGACGTTCTTTTCATTTGGCAGACAGGATATAAATGGGGATCAGTGGAGATATGTTGCTTGTGCAGACAATGACCTGACAGAACCCTATTCCACCTGTTTGCACTGACAGGACTGCTGCCGGAAAATGGCCGACCATAATGAGCCATTAAAAATTCAGTGTTTGGCGTAATGAGATGATTGTGCCCTGCCAGTAGTGTCTTGGATCTGAGGAACATTGCATAGAGGAGGGGGGAACAGCAGCACAAAATTACATTCCAACTGATAAAAGGCTTGAAGGGGACTGCACATATAAGGAGATCTGCTAGATGAAGAAGTCTTTATCATGTAAATATGACTTGCTTCAGTGACGCAGGGAAATATGGGGCCTTTGGTCAGAATGAGCTTTGTGTCATATTAGTATAAGTAATGGCTCATTTCTGAATAACACAATTTGCTAAAACAACCCATAAAATGACTTATCCGGTTAGACACAGAATTAAACAATCCACCCTGAAACTCACAAAGCATAAAGGAACAGATTTGTCTTGGCGAAAATATTGCAATTTGAGAGGTGATCAGGCATGAGATAATAGAAAACTCAATCTGGACCTGTTCATTTCCAAAACCCTTTTTGCTCTCTCGGGCTACAAGCCAAGCTGTGGTGACACATAGAATGCAAAAAACGTCACCGCTTGTTTGTTTTTCTGCTCCATCAACTCAGTTCCCACAGAGGCATGTCAAATACAAAGAGTGCTGACAAAAAATTAACATCAGTAACAGAATTCTTTCCTATACCTTGCTTATATGCAATCACACTAAGTCTGCATTGAGACTGATTAGCCATCTATCTTGTGATTATACATCAGTAAGCATCATTTTCTGTCACGTTCCCATTGAAAATTATGAGATCTCCATGGACAGTAGAATTATCTACTCATGGACTCTGGGCAACACAGGAGTCAGCTATAAAAAGCCCCTAGCCAACGTAACAGTGCATGAAACACTGAAGCCTCCTTGGTCCGTTGGTCCTCCCCAGGGCCAAAGTGAATGGTGAAAATCATAAATAGTAGGATGTACTGTCTGTGTGTGTGTGTGTGTGCATGCGTGCGTGCGTGCGTGCGTGCGCGTGCACGTGCACGTGCGCTGTGGTGTGGTTGGGTCAGATGACCAGAACAGTAATGTCTCCTGCGTAGCATCTATCCAGTTGCCAGGGAAACCTTCATCCTCACTCTGAGCTGTGAAGCAAGACTTCACAAAGTATGGAACAATGTGGAACCAAGCTACGACTGGCTAGCAAACAACCCCCAGCGTTGTATCACAGGCGTGACTCCGATGCTGGCTGCCAAATCCTGTCAGGAACAAGGCCTCAGAGGTTCTCAGAAGACTCTTGGTGTTGTAGGATAGACAAAAAGAGGCATGTGTTTTTTTCTGTGTTCCTGTCTGCGTGCAACTTTTGAGGCTTACCATCGGATTTGTTTTGTTTTTAAGTCATTGCCAGTGTCATTGTTCCCATTAGCATTTAGGGGGTTTGTGTGTGCATGTGTGGGAAGGGGTGTACCTTCCTTTATTTCTTTCTAAGCCACTTAAATGTAGTGCCTTTAATAGTGCAACAAACTGAAAATTGAAGACAAAAGAAGACTTAAAGACTACAGCAATGCTAAGGGCTCGGTGAGGCTGTACATAGACAGAGTGGTTTATTTTAGCTACAGGCTAACATGGTCACAATTGCAATAACTTGCTGACATTTAGCAGGTGTACTATTTTCTATGTTAACCAATTTATTTTAGTGTCTTAGCATGCTAACATTTGCAGATTATCACCAAAGCACAGTTAAGGGCTGATGAGAATATGATTAGTTTTATAGATATCCATCAGTTTGAGTACCAATTAAAAGTTTGACCTTATGATGGTGCCCCCTGAAGAGTGGGATCACTGAAATGATTACAATTCATCCTGAGGGGGGACATGTATGTCTGTACCAAATTTCATGACAATCCATCCAAAGGTTGTGGAGACATTTAACTCAAAACCATAAACATCGAAATAATGTTGGAGCTATAGAGGTGAGGAAATGTTTACCATTTTCTACAAAATAAGTCAGGGTATCATAAAGTATTAAGGAAATCATCGTGTAGGCACCATGGATATCTGTACCAAATGTTGTGGCTACCATCCAATGGTTGTTGAGATATTTCAGTCTGGACCAAAGTTCTGGACACATGGGAAATAAACGAGAAAACCGTGTCCCTGTTGACGAATCAAGAGATGATAATAACGTCACCATTTCACAAAGTACCGTGAGACCGGGTTGAGTATTTCTATAATCTAAAACATAAAATATCCTCACAAGCACAAAAAGCTACAAAACATCCTCCAAAGTGAGGGTTAACGGTTAAGAATTAAATGTGTAGGTGTAAGATTTAGATTGGGTGTGAGTTTGAATAAGGATTTTTTTGCTTGCCTAGTGTGTATTTTAAAAAACTATTGTGGTGCTACTTAAGATGGATCATAGTGTGTCATAGTATAATATAGTCATAATTACTGCAACCCCTGTGTCCTTTCAAACATATCCTTCTAATAAACCTTTTCTTTTATCTTACCCTTGTTTTTCTGGTTACAAAAGTCACTTGAGTGTAAGTACAGTTGAGCAGATAAGATGGTTCATATTCTATGACTTATGAAATTGTAAAGTTTTGGCATTGGAAATAGGCACAGCAACAGGAATGAAATGGCAGTTTCCAGTAAGTAATAAATGAGCAGTCAAACACACTGACAAGACAAGCTCAAAAATATGGGAGAGCATCAGTACTGCTTTTTTATGGCAAATTGCCTGTGCTTGCCATCTGCTTCTTTGAAGCCTGTAGTAGCCTTGTGAAAGGCCGTTTATTCTGCCTCAGGCTAAATGCTGTCTCAAGGTAGAGAGCTCATTGAGGGCTTGAACTTACCCCTCTGGTGAGGACAAAGGCCGAACTGTTGTGCTGTTCTTCTTGCATCAAAATAAATTTTAAACTCTGTAATTTTAAGGCATTCCACTTTTTGGGTATAATATGGTAACAATATCTCAATTCAAGGTCCACTTGCTTTTGATCATATGGTTTTCAATCACCTATGTTAAGGCATGGATAATTTATAGCCCCCTTAAATTCCTCTCATGAACATTAAGGCTACTTAAAATGTAGCACATAATGAGGTTGGCGTGGTGGAGGAGCTGCGGCACAAACTAGCAATAGCATTAGCTTCTCATCAATGTAATGGTGAGACGTGTCAGGTTATAATGGCCATGCTGTGTACACCTCTATGAATATGATTGTACCCACACAGCTGCGAATGAGCCAGTGATTGTGAAGCATGAATAAAACCGCTGATGCAAGCTCCAGTGCTTTAGTATGCTGCCTGAACTAATGCTATGCTCAATCCTTCATCAGCAGATGTAGTTTGCTCAGTCGTTATGGAACTTTAGATGCTTTAATCTTTTCTACTTTTTCATATTTTTTCTAAAAGGCCCTCTGGGTAAGATCAGCTGGTTGATTCTCAAATCAAATGTTAAAAGTTTGGAGCTGTGTCTATAGAAGTAAGCTGGAATTAAAGATAAAATTCGATGGGTGCCAATATTTTGATCTGAAGTGCTCTTTGGTTTTTGACATCAATGTAAATTCCAAACTATACATTTATAGATTGACCAAGGCCAAACAAAATACTTGTAATACTAAAAGTATTTTTGACATCTTAACACCAACTGTACTGTCTGCATGTCGCTCAGACGTCAGAAACAACAAAAGCAGAAACGAACATTAGGAGTGGAGTGGTAGCACTCTTCTCTGCAGTCAATGTAATGCATTCTATCAGAGAAACAAGTCACTTCAAAAGATCCATTTTAAGATGAGATATGAACTTTGAAATCATTCTTTATTGTTTAGTTATTGTTCATGTTTTTCTACTGCATCCTCAGCTGCCTTCTTCTATGCTGTATTAAAAATAAAGACATTTCCTTTTGGGCTGTGAGTCAGCCAGTGAATTGCAGAAAGGCCCAACTGTAAACGTGTGGGAAGATCATCTGGCATTTACATAGAGGAATATTAATAGGGGCCATGGTTAACCTCACAGGATTCTTTTACATTTGGAAATTGGCTCGTCCACTGAGGTGCTTTTTAAAATGGCTGCCAAGCCTCAAATAATTAGGCGGTGGTAAATATTTCATGATGGGGAGATTTTAACAACCCCTAAAATCTTTGACAGGTTCACAACTAATGCCAAAATAATGAAGCGACTGTGTTATGGACAATAATAATTATATCTGACACTGAAAAAGCAGCATGTGAAGTGTCATTGTCATAAGTGTTTTAATTCATTTATTTTTTGATTTCTTTATTTAAAATGGACAATGCAGATTAATCAACATGAGTCCAATATGTAAATATGCCAGATTTAGCCATACAGGCTAATCTTCATCTGCAGTCCCTAGCAGGTTGATGGCTTAAAAATAATAGCTAAACTACAACAATACAACACATTGACATAAAATAAGAAAGGCATAGACAAGTAAAATGACACAACCACTAATCCAGATCATCACAGCTGGCAGGTTGGTGGTATGAGAAAAACATAACACAAGTATCATACACAGTAGACACAGATAAAAGTGCAGCGACACACATTAGAACGCATCAACAACACATAAGCACACACAGAGACACTACTATAGCGACAAAGACAAACACATTATTCTGTATTATGGCAGCATATTTGATTAGTCAATAACCAATGTTTTATGGATTTGGAGAAGGATTTGATAGATGTGGTGGTGATGATGATGAAAGGAAAAACCTGACTGTCCAAAACTACTTTTTCTACATGGTATTTTACAATCCCCTCGTGGAAAACTTTAGATTTTGTTGAATGAATTTGTTGTGTCGAGGGGGAGCCATACCATGAAAAATTGTATATACAAGTAAAATAGCTGCAAACTTAATCATGTTTTCCAGGTTTAACATATTTATATTCATGTTTGAACATTAAGTCAAACTGAGACAAGTATGTTGGTATCAATGTAGAATGTTAAAAATGGAATATGGTGGGCATGCCAATTGACTTTTGACTCCAGCACTTATATGAATCATAAACAAGTGTGTGGAACATATGATCCATTGAGTGTAAGTGTGGAGACGTGGTGGGCCAGGAACCAAAGTTGATTTAGAGCATGATTCACTTTCTGTGCAATTTTTCTAATTTAATGTGAGCAGCTGACTTGAGTTCTCCAACCTATTCCTATTCCAATTATGGTCAGCCTGACGACTAGAGAAAGTGGGGTGTTCACTTTTTCCTTCTCTTCCCTTCCCATGACTCATCTTATTGCAGAGACAGGTGTTCCTTTTAACTGATCTATATGAACATTTCCACCTATAGCAGTCGATGTAGACATAGAACCGTATCCACACAACTTCCCCTGCTTAGATATTCACAGCTTAATGTAAATGAAGGAGACTGCTTGTGTGCAGCACACATCCAATTACTGTCTGAGATGCTAAAGGCTGCCACATGATGGACAGCTGAGCAGTCTGGCAGCATATGATGTGAGGCTTGCAGTGGGATCTACAGTGGGGAGTGAGGGAAAAATGGATGCTGAGGCAGTCAGGTGTAGTATAAGCATGTTGAATTATCTTCAAACAGGAATAGTCACTAGTGATGAACAAATCAGTGACACGTGCACCTCTGGGTGCACTCACCGTGTGTGGTGTGAGTCACAGAGGAGGTATGATATTTCCAGGCTGGGAAATGAGACGCTATTAAGGGCCTTCTTTTCCAGGACATTTTCAAAGAGGAGACAGTTGGTGGCTGCTGGCACCGCCTTGCTGTGCTGGCGCTTCCAAATATGCCCAAAATATTCATTCAGAGTCTGTTGCAAATTTCCAAACACATCAAACAATTTTCTTGGAAAAGGGTTACAGAAATTCAAGCAATCTCAGTGGATAATTTTAGATTCTAAAAATACAAATTAGGTGGAGGGCGGCCAATAGAATGTTCTGCACGATCACAAAATAACAAGGACATACACTGTCATTGATCCAAAGTTTTGTGCTACCTACTGGCAGGAGAAGTAACAGCAGCTCCAGTTCAGAGCTGCAAAGGTGGGCATGCTTAAAGGTGGTAGCAGTCTAAAAGTTTATGCAGCTTTGGAGGATACGTGGTACGACGTGGCTACACCTGCAAGTCTAAACCTCTGCTGGTGTTACTTTCCTTTCCTGTATGTGGTGCAAATTGGTATATATTTTTAGATATAGTCTCACATTATCAGACCTATCTCCAGAGCGCTGTGTCAATGCAGTATGTTTCTGGCTACACTGCTTATCTATTCTGGGATAGGGGTCAAAAACGCTCTGGTTATTTGAATTTCTTTTAAACCAATCACAACTGTCCTGTGTGGCGCTTAGCCCATAGTTTCACTTTGCCAGACCATCCACACGCTGTGGAGCGGAGAAGGATCTGGCTAGTCCACACAGCATTCCGGGATGGGGGAAAAAACGTGCTCTGGTTTATTGGCATTTCTTTAAACCAATCACAATCATCATGAGTGGCACTAAGCTCCACATGGAGCAGCTGAAAATAGTTGTGCCAGAGAAAACTCCGATTGGACAGATAGTCTAGCTATCTGTCTCAATTTACCCTGCAGAGATCTGAGGAACAGTTAACCATAGCAAAAATACATGTCCGGACAGAATTTCCTGAGGCACCGGAGCAATTAATTCTGTGCCCTTTCTTCTCCAAACGTACCTTTGCTCATTGCGGCCAAAGAGTTCTATTTTAACCTCATTGGTCCACAGAACTTATTTCCACAATGCATCAGGCTTGTCTATATGTTCATTTGCAAACTTCAAATGCTGATTTTTGTGGTGAGGACGTAGAAGAGGTTTTCTTCTGATGACTCTTCCATGAAGACCATATTTGTACGAGTATCTCTTTATAGTGGAATGGTGCACCACAACTCCAGGGTCTGCCAGGTCTTTCTGGATGGATCGTGCAGTCAAACGTGGGTTTGGACTTGCTTTTCTCACATTCCTGCGAGCTGTTCCGTCTGATATTTTTCTTGGTCTTCCAGATCTTGCTTTAACTTCTACTGTCCCTGATGACTGCCATTCCAAACCAAGGATATTGGCATCTGAAAACCCTTTGCTATCTTCTTATAGCCTTCTCCTGCTTTGTGAGTGTCAACTATTTTCAGTTTCAGTTTTCTAGACAACTGCATAGAAGAAGCCATGGTGCTGATTGTTGGGGCAAGGTCAGATGAGTCTGGGCATTTAAAACCTTAAGACTGACATCACCTGGTCTTTCCAGACGATGATTGAGAACAATCCATGACACTGTAAGGTCTCAGCTTTCCAAAGGGGGCGGTGCATGCTAGAAACTCTGCAGGGTGCCCAAACTTTTGCAGATGCCATTTTTTTGTTTTCTGTTATTTTGAAAGTGTAAATGATGGCAATAAAATCTAACTTTTTTTGACATATTATACGAATGTCTAATCTGTCATTTGATCTTTTCTTGGTTTCTTTATGCACATTAATACAAATTTTTGCCTGGGGTGCCCAAACTTTCGAGCCCCACTGTAGATAGCAAAAGGTAAGGGACATTGCGCGCTGGATGCCAGGCTTTATCCCAGCACTTTACTGTACATCTGTTGAGTCAGACTAGTATAAATAAAACTGATAATTACTAACAGCTCACTCTTGAAGAATCTGCTAAACACGAATATGTGAGTTTATGCAGTTTATGCAAACATTTTTACTTTGCTGTTTTATATATATATATAATAGAATTACATTTAAAAAAAAAAATTTATTCTATTTGAGGAATTTCTTAGAGACAACAGAAAATGTATTTTCTGTCATTATTACTACTTTTTAATATTTTAGATTTTTATATTTCAAAGCATATTTAGCATATTAAACATATTTTTTCTCACCCACCAGTTGAGATATCTAGCCATGCAGATAGACTTGGTTTTATCTGCTCGGCTTTTGAGATATTCACCTCTGCTGCCAGCACAATACAATAATGGTGACTCTAATGTTGTTCGTGGAGCTTTAAGCTTTTCAAAATGTCATTTGAAAAGACTCAGCAGTGTGTCATTCCAGGAAAACAGTCCCTGTTAATCCACAGACCTCCAGTTTTCTTCTGAACTGAAGAAATAGCCCCTGAAAAAAAAAATACTAATGCTGAGGACTGTGGATTATCCTGCGTAACCAGGACATTGTTTCTGGTAATTGCTGTTTCCCCCCCTTTTTTCAATTACTCTGAGAGACTGCACATTGTGAAGCTCATTTGCGTTTTCTCTTTTTTTTCTAAGCTGTGCTTTTTGCAAAAGGACATCATTTGCTGTAAAATGCAGTGAACAGTGACTTCTAATAGCAGATATTCAACAGAAACAATAAATGAAGTTTAAATAAGCCACCATTTAAAAAAAAAAAAAGTGACAATTAGGGTTAGATTAATCATGAGACCTAATTTAATGGATTTACACATCAAATATGTAATCTCCTAATCAAAAGATGAGACATTTTATCAAGTAAGGATAGTATGTTTTTGTGAATGTAATATCTTAATATGCACGTCTATGCTTTTGTTTTGGTGGTGGTTTGTGTGTGTCTGTGCATGTATTTATTTTCACAAAAGAAAGAGAGTGAACACTTTAAGATGCAGGAGCTGTTGCCCCTCCTGGGATAAACTGCTTATTAATCTTGCACTTTCACTTGTGCATCATTTACCCCTGCAATTCTACCAAATGCAGCCACAACTGGCGTTGTAAATACATGAACAGCTCACAAAAATATTATTTCGTTGTCATGTTGTGTCTTAGTAATCACATATTTCCTCCTTTTACTGTTTACAATAGTCCAATCTGTTTGTATCACTCTTAGAATGTAATATATGCATGTGGAAAGTTTCTTTTTCAGTTATTTATTTAATGAAAATCTGTCAGTATGTGTGTATTTTAAAATCGAATTAAAACAGCAATGGCTGCCAATTGCAGTGCTCGCTGCTGCTTTGTGTGATATGAATATGAAATGACACTGAAGTACATGGTCTGCGGACCTGGGAAGCATCCAATACGGTGTGTCCATCTTACCCTGTTACTTACCCTTCCACAGGAGCCGTGTTTATCATGGTAATCTCTCCGTGAGCAGACTGCCAAAGTGTCGATGTGAAGGCATTGGGTGTTCCCCTGCAGGGATACCCAGGGCTGACATGTGCACAGATTCATACAAACTGCATGGCTGCACCTTGTTCCATGCCTTGTTTATTTCAGTCCACCTTTGAACAAGCATTTAGGATTATGGGCAGTTTGGTTTTAGTGCTCGCTCAGATTTATTCAGCCCAGGTAAATTATGAATAAACCTTTTTAAAGCTGTGATTAAAAAAAAAAAAATCTTAATTTTTTTTTTTTTAATAGGCAAACCACTAAAGTATAAAACAGATGGCCCATTTGCAAACCCCCTTAGCATGTCCATTTATGCAGGTCTTGTACAAAGCAGTCCATTGGGTTAAGATATTTTTTACCCACACCTTTTATGTATCAGAACAAAAAAAGTAAGGTAGAACAAGCCAGTTCATAAGTTCAACTTTTATGTTTAATTGCTGGGTGTATTGGATGTAAACAGTCTCCCGACATGCCTCTAGGCACTATGGGAAATTAAAAGCCATGGGTGAGAGTTTAATGCTGCATCTCGACACAAGTCTGAAGGGTTACGCAACAGAGTCATTCATTTGGGATGCCAGACCCATTATATGCATGAATCATCATCCTCTGCATTTCCAGCACATTCGCTTCTCAGGCTGAAATAGGCAATGTGTTTTCCCTTTCCTTTTTTTCTGCTTTCGCTCATGTGATAATGCTAGAAGTGAGCAAACAGTAAATTTACAATGAAGTGAGAACACAAGGGTGTAATATAGATATTTATCTGTGTAGGATTCATTTCCAAAAAGAGATCCTGTACTGGAAATCGTGAGTCACACAGTCACAGTTTGGAGATATAAACAAAAGCAATGGTAATATTGCTTAAGCTTTGTTTACACCGTAACACAAGTTTTGTTGGAATATGTTTTTCAGTCTTGTAGTTTAACCATTGTACTGTTGTCTAGAATGGTGTATTTATCTTGAACAATGAAGAGCTCCACAGAAAATATGAGGCAATTTATCCAGAGTTCAATGGTGCTGCTATGCCACTTAAACATTTTATTGTGCATTACATGAAAGGTCGGGGTCATTGAGTGGACATTTGCTGTGCACTGGGCAGAAATGTGCAAGAGCCTTCTACAGCAGCGGGGGATGAAAAAAACCATTGCAATATACCATCGCTTTTTGTTTTCTCCCTACTTGCACACACACTCTTGAGATCTGTCTCTGTGGGTGGACAGAACCACTTCTTATCCACACTACCTTGCATAATGCCTCTCTGCACTGCTTAGGGTACAGGCAGTGCACCAGCAGTCACAAACGCAGCAACAACAGGACTTCCTCAGAGCAAACACACAGCCCACCACAGTCTGAGTGTGTGTTGACTTGGTCCTCAGACTTAAGAGCTAGCACCAGCAGGCGAGGAACCCCGCAGCTACCACCACATTAGATGTGCATGTAGGTCTGAAAAAGTTTCCAGTCAGATGAGCAGGCCAGAGTGAGCGATACATTTCTCTCGAGGACAGAGCTCGCGATGATTTGGCACAAGCTGTCTTGCCGTTTCTGACAGGGAGTTGACCTACAAGGCTTGAGACTGTTTGAGCTCTTTTGACCTCTGCATGTGTGCAAACCCCCCAAGGAATGTAACAACCACAACACTTATAAATAAGAAAGGAAATAGATATTCATAAAAGTACAACTTTTTGAAATACAGTACATTGGCACACAGCTATTTTTGCCACAATTTATACTTTTTATTTAAATTACATATGTAAAATAAGGGGTTGGAAATGTATTTTAGATAGCCTTACAGTTTGCAGTTATGAATAAGTTGGATAGCTGCAGAGGTCTGTTAGGCATGAGACATAAATTGTGACTGGGCTTCAAGCAGGAAAATATATAATGTGTATATATGTATTCTTATCCTCTCTTTGCCGCACAAGAAAATCACATTTTGCATACATTTTGTAAATGATGGCTGACTTCCATCAGGTATCCTAGTAAGCCACGCAAGTGAGCCAGCATGCACAATACCAGGACCCTGGGACCAGCTCACCTATGTGGAATGCCATCATTTTCAATGTTATCAATTACGCCAGCCTTGCCAAAGTGTCTGCTTGAAAAAGGTCTATAGAATATTATACAATGGGGCGCCTGGGTAGCTCACCTGGTGTAGCGGGCACATATAGAGGTTTACTCCTCGATGCAGCGGGTTCGACTGCGTTCCACCCATCCCCTTTCATGTCTTCAGCTGTCCTGTACAAATGAAGGCCTAAAATGTCCAAAAATTTTTAAAAAAAAATATATATATACATTCCAATAACTGATGTTACTCTGTGGGGTGCAGCAGAGGATGACCCTGAAGAAAATGAAAAATGTGATGATTCTCTGGCAAGTTTTAGCGTATTTTTTTGTTGTTGGATTAATGGTTATAATTTGTGATGTGGAAAAGTTTAGTGTAAATGTAAATTACCCTGTATCTAAAAAAAGAATGTGTATCATATCTTTGTGTTGAGATTTGCATGGGCACAAGTTGTTCGAATTGCAACAATCTGTGCCTAAGGGTTTTAAATGTGGTGGTATGAAGGTAAGCTTCATTAACTGTCTTCACTTTTTTAACAGTGTTACGTAAAATACATTAATTAATTGTAATTTTTTTTACATTTTTTTTATGAAGCAGAATAATACAAAGCTCTGAAGAGAGAACCTAAAAGTTTTGCAAAAGGGAATGCAAAATATTTCTTGTAAAAGAAGTTTAAACACCGAGGTCAGTGTTCAGCGGAGTCGCTAGGGCATCTTCGAAAAAATGCGAGGAAGCACAAGAGAACCTATTTGAAACTAGAAGGGCACTTGGAGAACGTAGAACTCGGCCAAGGCCATGCTCTCTCACAATCTTGACGATAGTGAAATAAATAATTTGTGTGTCTGCCCTGTGTTTTAAATCCATTCCAAAATGTGATGAGCCACCTTTGCACCAAGTTTAATAAAATCGGGACAAATTTTTTCCTTAATCCTGCTGACAAACAATCTAACAAAGTGATCCAAATACATAACTTCCTTAGTGGAGGTAAGAAGGCAGTTACACAAAAATCCACAGTAAAGAACTAATGTGAAGTGATGACAGCTGACTTGAGATTTAGGGTGATAGCCCTAGATGAGCCTACTTGTGTTATGAAATTGAGGTATAAACAAAAAGGATGCACAACCTCGGCAGTGAGCCTGAGATATGGATTATACAGCTCAGTATTATGAAGTTGGTCCTAATATTTGATATATTTGATGTACTGTATAGCTTGAAAAGCAAAGACTCTCTATCTTCGAAAGGACTCTTTTAGCCGACAGGCATCGTAAAAAAGATTCACAATAATGGCCTTTCATCAAGATAGCAGTGAATTCTTGTTGTCGTATCCCAAACTATCCATTAAACACCTGCTCATAATGGCATTCTTAACCCCTGCATGCTTATACAGGCGAGAATGCCCTCCTGTAAACATTTAGAACAATTCTGCTCTGTCACCAGTGATAGATGCACCGGTAAAAACTGCAATATTGGCATCCAAACAATAGGCAAGGCACTATAGTTAAGCATTCCTCCAGAGAAATCTAAAATTATGTTCTCTCAAGGACATTGCCGACCGAGCACAAAAAAAGAAGGGTGGGGGGAACGGAAAAGGGAGGAGGAAATTGCAGAGCACCCTGTTTTGCTCCCCAGCTGTTTACACAGTGCTGCAGAAGCTGTAAATTCTAAAGAGCTGAAGCATATTGGGCATCATCTCCGGCACCCATCATTCCAGAAATTGCCTCTCTTTACCCCTCTCTCTGAAGAAGTACACAGTTCATTGCCATGCCTGCGGTTCCCTTTGCAGTGTCACTTTGGTGGTGACACTCGGGGGCCCCATAAACAACCAGACTCTGCGATATCTCAAGGATAGGACTGGATTGGACGCCTGCCTCCTCACAGATATAAAGGGTAATAATATTTTCCTCTCCTAGACCTTTTTCCACCCCTTATGGCTGGGGATGTTTGGCTTCCAATACAACATGAAAGCTGGGTGCTTCTCAAACTCCCGTTTGTAAAAACGTTGAATCTATCTGTGAGAGACCATTTTGCTCTCTGCAAACATACCTGCAGTCAGGCAATAACTTTGACTTGTTATTGTGTAACTTGCAGTATGTTGGTGTGCAAAAGTTAAACCATTTCATCCAAAAATAGCTAGCTTATCATAAGGAGAGTGAAACTGTAGAAAGGGCATATGAAAAGTAGTTCCTCTGACACCTCTTACACCTCTTAAAACCAAGCAATGTCTACCTTGTCACCAATTGTCTGCTGGCTGTGATCAGTTCAACTAAAGAGTGTTTTTTTTGTTTTTATTTTTCTAATTCCAAAAAACAACCAAATTTGATATTGGCTATCTAACAATATCAATATATAGCAGACATTACTGAGTCAGTTTACTATGTCTATGAGTCCTCTTTACTTGTGGTACTGTAACACTGTGTTTTAGCATGTCACATATAAACAGTTCAACCCTTTTATCACAAAAGAATAAAAGAAGTACTGTACAAGGCGTCAGTCTTTCCTCACCACGAGTCAAATTTGTAGTTTTCTGCTTGTGGACCCAATCCCACTTATTTACTAACCCTGATCCTCAGTCAGGCTGCCTAATAGTTATGTCTCTAAAGAAACTAACTTAAGAATCTTGGGTAATTAATCAAAAATCTATGTGCCAAACTGATTTGGTCCTACCCTCTAATACAACGCATAGGAGTGTTTTCATAAATTAGCACAACTTTGTGAAACAGTCGCAGTTTAGATGGTTTAGGAAAAAAAACGACTTTAGAAAAAGATTGTGGTTTGGATTTAAATCAATACATTACTTTACTTCCGTCAGTTCCGTTTGCTACGTAAAGTTAAAATGACTCGCCGTTTACCTTTTATTGTTTCAAACGGGACGTGAAACACTGTCTCCTCGGTGACAGTTCTGTGTTTTTATTTGACCTGTCCAACAAGGACTTTCTTTGTCTTAATATCATGATACATACCCACTCTAATCCCGTCATAATTACTACAACCACATTGCTCCTAACAATGAAACATAAATATCAGGGGTTTTCGTGCATAGAGGATTTTTTAGCTTTATTAGAATGCAGAAAATGAAGTGTTTGACGCTCAATATTTTCTGGGGGAGGATCCCCAGACCCATGCTTATTATTGTCCATCCCCCCCACCCGGTTCATTCTTAGCCAGGAAGAACCCTAGAAACTGTTGTCTTATTCAGAATGACTGCAAATCTGTCAATTCCTTTCACTGATAGTGTATCTTTCGGATATTAATTCTTCACAAGGTCACACAGGAGATCTGTGGCTTCTTCACACTAGCTAATTATCCCAGCGCCATCTTTTATTGAATCTGACACTTTGAAAGACTTTCTTCTGGCCCATCCCTCATTTTTAATAGTATTGATTTTTCACAGATAATATCAGACCTTGCATTTTCGAAAAGTTGCTGCCAGATTTTTATTCTCCCTCGTTCTCATCCACCTTGCAGTCTTACGCTTTTATTCCTGTCCAAAGTGTTTCAGAGCTGGCAGAATTGTAACTGTGAAACACACATCTTCTGCTCAGCAATTATCAAAGAGGGCAGAGTGGGAGAGAATTGATCTGCCGGCTCGCGGTACAGTAAACAAAGCCTCCCTGTCCCATGTGTGCTGAGCAATTATGAAGTGCAAGAAGTAGCAGGTTTTGCATGAACTATAAAAAGACTAAAAACAGTTGGAGCAAAAAAGTTGCAGGCAAACACTTTCAATTAGCTTTAATTATGCATTGCAGATACATCTAATAAGTACTTTCCAGTTTTTTAAAACATATTTACATAATATTGCACAGGTATATCAGCGTCAGGGGTAATGTCCTCTCTAGGCGCAGCGCACATAGCTTTCTAGAGAAACGGAAACATTTCCCACGTCACTTTCCATTTAGCTATTCAATCTATTTCATTGTTTTGTCACCTCTCTCTCGTTCTCTCTCTCATGTCTGCCGTCTGTGTCACTGTATTGTCCTTTGCCCCTCCGTAGAATCCATTCATGCAACATTAGATTTAAACTGTGATATGCAATGTCCCTGGGCGCTCGGCAGAAATGGATATATGAATAGCATTTAGGAAAATAAATTGATCTTTGATGCTTGTCCTTCAGGGGGAGATTATGTGACATTGGTTACTGTCAACACTCTGCTCTATTTCTATTTTAGCTGAGCGCCATGGGTGAAAATACACTCATGATGTCCATTGGAATCGAAACGAAATGGGCTATTACCCTTCAATGTGATATTTCGGAGGCTATGGAAATGAAAAGATGTCTCTCATTTCTGCTGCAGTGATCTGGTTATGGGTCTGATGCACATAGTCAGAGGGAACCTGTAAAGTCCACATTAATCAATTGTTAAGTATGTTTGGAATATTAAGTGCTTTACCGAATGGAGAATAGGAAATACAAGGATGAAACATACTGTATTCATAAAGATAATGTGCTGTCAAATTTGCTCGTGCAATCAGGTGTTGATGTATTCTGTATGCCTTTTGGAATCTTGACACATAGCGATATAATAAATTCAGAGTTTACCATAGGCCCTATCTGATTCCCCCCCTTCCCCACCTCTCCTCTCTGTTATTCAATTGCACATGAGTAATAGAGACCATCTGCCTAAAAGATCACAGTCAGCAGAAAGGCTTTGCAAGGGCCTCAAACATTTCAATTATCAATATACCATTTAATACATCGCCGCCAGGCCAAACAGCCTGGCATCTCGACACGGCAAGATGGAGAATGTTATTTTTTAAACACATCAGCAGATAGCTGCAATTTGGCATTGTGGTGCAGCGGGGTTCAAACCAGCCTTCATCCATCAAACTGTACTTGGAACATAGAGAAGCAGGAAACTCTTAATTTACGCATGGGCAATCAGTGATTACAAAAACACAGTACTCCTCTGAGAGCTGTCTCTATCTCTTGTGACCAAGAGATAGAAGACTATATATAGAAAATATATGTATCAGCTGCTGCATGAAGGCCTTTGATTCCCGGGATATAGCCATCAGTATACTAATATGATTCAATATGCATATTACTTTAGCATCATTGTGGTGAAGACCAAGACCAACTTGGTTTCGCAAAGAATCTGAATATATAATGTAAATGTATAAGTGTGCCTTGGTTGCAATGGTGCATAGATTAAAAAAGGTAATTCCCATTAATGCATATAGGTTTTCATTTAGTAAGTAATTGTGGAGATCTAGGAACACAGCTACGACAGTGAGTGCAGTATAGGTTAAAGTTGACCCAGGAAAGACCCCTTTACAGTGTGATTTTGGGCTGTCCAAGACGGAAGTTGCCAATTGTGAGAGAAACGTGATGAAACCTTTAGTCGTCAATCAAAAACAGTTGTCTTATATTGTACTATAAGACAAGTAAAATAATTGACATTTTTATAATTTTATTAAATGTCTTAAAGGAACATGACGACTTCGTGGGACTTTAGCTTATTCACCATATCCCCCAGAGTTAGACAAGTCAATACATACCCTTCTCATCTTCGTGCGTGCTGTAACTCTGTCTGACGCCCCCAGCATTATCTTAGCCTAGCAAAGATCCTGCAGGTTACTGGTTCCAACTAGCTACTGCTCTCAATAAGTGACAAAATAACGCCAACATGTTCCTATTTACATGTTGTGATTTGAATAGTCACAGGGTGTGCAAATAACAAGGTCACGTGAGACACAGCCATATTCTAATCGTATACTAACTGGGAATATGGGGATATTCTCAGAAAGGCTTGGGCGGAGTGATTACATAGACGGTTGAAGAAGAATGATTAGCGCGACACCAAAAAGCACAGTTACTTAATGTGAATCGCTAGCTAGAAGCAAACGACACTGGTGATCTTGGCTGACTAAGAAATTGTCAGAGAATTTTTACTTGGTATCAAACCAAGATCTAGAAAATTTATTTGTGAGCCGGAATACACAGACGAGGAGTTAAAAATTTTAGAAGCTGATAGACAAAATGCCACTTCAGACTGAGATCGAGGGGAGAATCACAACAAACACAGACTGGTGGTGTATATGTGAAATCCAATTCATTAGGAAGGTAAAGGCTACAGTCATATATAGGTTATAGTATAGGTTAAAGTTGACCCAAGAAACACCCCTTTACAGTGTGATTTAGCACTAGCACTGCTCGTTTTATTCTGGGGTGAAAAAGCACATTTGTGACAATCCAGTAACATTACAGGGGATAAATGTAGCCCAAGAACAATTTCAGTAGTAGTGACCACCCTATTCATGTAATATTGCTACTAACGTTACTACTGTTACTGTCCTGTTAGTCCTCTGAAAACGTAACGGAACACTTACTGTAGCTGCACTATCGATGGCATGGCCGTATCATGGTCACGTTTCATGGTCCGTGTGGCTAATTCCATTTTTTCATAAAAATAATCCTCAGTGAAATTTTCTGAGCAAACACGATGGTTCTTGAAGGTGGCTACAAGTGTATTTGGATCCTTATCCAGAGCAAGTATAGCCATAGATTCAGTGGTCAGCGTTTTTGGTTGGAATTCTATGAAACATCATTGTTGTGGTTTGGGGTTTTGTTTGGGTTTGTTTTTCCCTTTCTTTGACCTCCTTGTGTTTTTGTCTTAGTTTTCTCCCTGGTCTTGTGTTACTGGTCCTGTCTTGTGTTCCCCTGTGTCTGTTTGTTCTACTTCCTGTTTTATTTTGATAGTGTAGTTTCCTGTCTTGTCTTGTCTAGCTTCGCTTTGTTTGTCTGATTGTCCTGCCCCGCCCTAATGTGATTCACCTGACGTCTCACCTGTTCCCCATTACCTCGTTATCTCTTCTATTTAACCCCTGTGTTTCTTTTGTCCGATCGTTGACTAGATCGTTCTAGTCCGTTTGTCCTGTTTGTGCCTAGTCTGCATGTTGCTGGACTGTTTCTGTTCCAGATCTTCCCCGTGAGTTTTCCCCCGTACTCTTTTGTATTTATTTTTCCCTGGCTTGGTTTTTGGACTTGTTTAAGTTTTGGATTTCCTGTTTTCCCCTGAGTTGGACAGTTCCCGTTGCTCCCTGTGGTTTTTCTTTGGACTGTGAATAAACCTTACCTACTTTTCAACCCCCACTACCTGCCTCCTGTGCTCTGTTTTGGGTCCTTTCCTCACACACACCACAACACATCATGGTATTACCTGGTCTCCCCTGGTAATAGTTGAACCTATAAACAATACAGCGAATGCCTGTGATTGTAAACTATGCTTTTAGTATCTAGTAATCGTTGACTCTATTGCTCCAATTCTGAGAAAACTCCAGGCAAACTCTCTGCTCCGTGACCGGGCTTCTCAGAATGCTGCGAGCAAATCACTCTGCTTGTTATTTGTTCACCCTGTGACTATAATAGGAACATGTTGGCGTTATTTTGTCACTTATTGGGAGCAGTAGCTAGTTGGAACCAGTTACCTGCAGGATCTTTGCTAGGCTAAGCTAATGCTGGGGGCATCAGACGGAGTTACAGCATGCACGGAGATGAGAAGGGTATGTATCGACTTGTCTAACTCTGGGGGATACGGTGAATAAGCTAAAGTCCCAACAGACTTATTGAGACTTTAGCGGGAACTATTAGATACTGGGAACTATTCTCCACAGAAGGCAAAGCACTGGTACTTGGGTGGAGTGATTAGCGCAACACCTGAAAAGCACCGTTGCTACTCTCTGCTCCTTCCTCACCACAGGGCTCAGGTGCTGTGAACAAATCAATCCGCCCAAGAAGCAATATACGCTTAGAAGGGCTGTGTCTCATGTGACCTTATTTGTACACACTGTGACTGTACAAATCACAACATATAAATAGGAAAATGTTGGCGTTACTTTATCACTTATTGGGAGCAGTAGGCTAGTTGGAGCCGGTTAACTCCATGATGTGTGGTAGGCTAGGCTAGTGGTGGGTGCATCAGACAGCCTTAGGTGGGTGTCCACGGATGAGAAGGTTATGTATGAACTTATCAAACTCTGGGGGATACGGTGAATAAGCTAAAGTCTCAATAACGTGGCATGTACCTTTAACAACTATTGGATAAATTGCCATGAAATTTGGTACAGACATTCAGGTTCCCCACAGAATGAATTGTAATAATGTTGGTGATCCCAACATTGTTTTTTTTGCTACAATAATTACTAAATGTTTACATCCTGAACTAAGATGGCAACCATGGTAAATACTAATTAACATCAGCCAGTTTAAATTATCATTAAGCATATTAGCATGCAGCCATCAGAATTTTGCTGTTAACTAGGCCTACAGCATCATAAAGCAGCTAGCATGCTGCAGACTCTACTCTCATCATACACATTTTATGATAAAATCTGATTGTCTCATACATTGTGATCTCCAATTAACTTAGATTGTTTTTAACACACACTGTATTGGTGCCAGTTTGGTAAAATAACAGATTCATCTTATTTTTCCTTCCCAAATAAATGTGGCTGACCTGGGGGTTTACATACATATCACTGTTGATACTGAATTGTTCAGATGAAACATAAACACAACATTCAGCTAGCATGTTGTAGAGTCTGGTTGCAGCTGTAGAGTAGGAATGGTGACAAGTGATGCATAAAGTAGTTAGACTTAATAATGTATAAGTCCTGAGGCTGAAACGTGTCATACTGTGAAAGATTTGTGCATAGAAATGGTGACTGTGTGGAACTGCTGCATCAGCAGAACTTTGAAAGCTCTGCTCTCATAACATCTCCATTTTTTTGAAGGTGTACTACAACGAGATGTTAAAGTGCTATCTGAGCCCCTGTGGAAAGGGTGTACCAAACGAGGGGTTCGTCATATCACATAGTTTTTTGAGTCTTAAGCTTTCATTCTGTACTGCACAGCGGTGATTGGAGCTAAATGCCACGTCAGGCGGTATAACGATTAACAATTTCATCTTAGTTTAGCATGTTGGCATGCTAGCATGTTTCTAAGTTGCTCTAAAAACATAGTACAGTTTGCAGGTATTTGGTCATAAACAAATTACATTTTGACCTGATGATGGTGCTAGCCATGGACGTCACTATGATTTAAGGACGGGGTGCTTAGCCCCCAGGGTATTTGTAACTTTGTAACTCTCACATCTTTTGTTACTGTCTTAGAGCTACACTTATGTCAACAACCAGTCGACAAATCAAGATGTTAACAAGTAAAAAGTGACATATCCTCTTCTTCCATTCTACTCTGTTCAACAAAAGGTACTGTAATGTTAGCTTTTAGACACATCAAAGCTGCATGGGGAATTTACTTAGGCCAGACTTTGCTCCTGATGATTTCTTCTGTAAGCAATGACTTAATAAATGCTATCTGTCTGCTCATGTCAATGTATGATAAAGTAATAGCATACTGTATCTAAAGAAAGAAAAAGAAAAGAAATAGGCATCACTGCATACTTTATCATGTCAATCATATCAAGCTATTGATACGGATCCTATTTAAAGTGGCTACTGTGTAAATACAATAACCTGATGGTGGAAGGACTAAAAGATTTGGAGTAATGATTAGTGTACATATGAACTGTATGTAGGATTGCTTTCATTTTATTTTCACATGTGTATCTGTTGGCATGTGCTCAATTTTAGGTAATATTTACATATTTAGTTAATTTATCACAGCCAGATGAATGCAGCATGTTAAATTGGTTAGAATATAGCTAGCAAATATAATAAATATAATGAAATAATTTAGTTTAGGCTATTCATAGTGCCTAGACCTGGCAACAAAAGCTTATTGTTAGAAGAAAAGAAAACAATCCTCAGACCTATAGACCACTACTGACCTCAATCACACCGGCTCCCTCAGAATCAACCGCCCTGCCAATCACCTGCTTCTCTTTCTCTCTGCTGAAATATCAATGAATTGAAGGATACAACGGTACAATAGCATTAACAGGGACCGTGTGGCATTTAGTTTTCAGTGACAACAACATTCTATGGGGATTGATATTGTTTTAGAATAGGCCTACTAGCAAAGAATAAATAGTTGTGATTAGCTTGCTAAGTTAACCATTTCTTGTATTTTGCTTGTTCACTCTAGCTAGACTATAGTTTTCCATTGCAATCCAAAATATCCCCTTTCCTTTACCTCAACAAAACATAGCTAAATGTAAGCAGGTAATTACAAACAACTTACAATTTGACCCTGTATCATTTTGTGTAATCGATCTTCCTTTCACCATTAGCGTGTGTGTATCGGCGTGTGTGGGTGGGAGGCTGCATAGCGAGTTCAGACTGAAGAGTAGCAACGAGACGAGATGAATCCTCCAGTTACTTGCAACGCTCCGGTCTGCAGCACTCTGAAAGGTGCCAGTTCACATCAATGCTACAAGACGGTGCGGTGCATCATCTTAATAGCACAGCTACTTATTGTACTTCTGTCTAACTTCGGACTTTTCGGCTATTTTTTTGTAGCTGGATATACAGGTAAAAGCCAGTAAATTAGAATATTTTGAAAAACTTGATTTATTTCAGTAATTGCATTCAAAAGGTGTAACTTGTACATTATATTTATTCATTGCACACAGACTGATGCATTCAAATGTTTATTTCATTTAATTTTGATGATTTGAAGTGGCAACAAATGAAAATCCAAAATTCCATGTGTCACAAAATTAGAATATTACTTAAGGCTAATACAAAAAAGGGAGTTTTTAGAAATGTTGGCCAACTGAAAAGTATGAAAATGAAAAATATGAGCATGTACAATACTCAATACTTGGTTGGAGCTCCTTTTGCCTCAATTACTGCATTAATGCGGCGTGGCATGGAGTCGATGAGTTTCTGGCACTGCTCAGGTGTTATGAGAGCCCAGGTTGCTCTGATAGTGGCCTTCAACTCTTCTGCGTTTTTGGGTCTGGCATTCTGCATCTTCCTTTTCACAATACCCCACAGATTTTCTATGGGGCTAAGGTCAGGGAGTTGGCTGGCCAATTTAGAACAGAAATACCATGGTCCGTAAACCAGGCACGGGTAGATTTTGCGCTGTGTGCAGGCGCCAAGTCCTGTTGGAACCTGAAATCTCCATCTCCATAGAGCAGGTCAGCAGCAGGAAGCATGAAGTGCTCTAAAACTTGCTGGTAGACGGCTGCGTTGACCCTGGATCTCAGGAAACAGAGTGGACCGACACCAGCAGATGACATGGCACCCCAAACCATCACTGATGGTGGAAACTTTACACTAGACTTCAGGCAACGTGGATCCTGTGCCTCTCCTGTCTTCCTCCAGACTCTGGGACCTCGATTTCCAAAGGAAATGCAAAATTTGCTTTCGTCAGAAAACATGACTTTGGACTCACCAGGTGAGACGCTTTTCGCGCTGTTTCTTGGTCAACAGTGGCTTGACACGAGGTATGCGGCAGTTGAAACCCATGTCTTTCAGCGTCTCTTGGTGGTGGATCTTGAAGCACTGACTCCAGCAGCTGTCCACTCCTTGTGAATCTCCCCCACATTTTTGAATGGGTTTTTTTTCACAATCTTGACTAGGGCGCGGTGATCCCTATCGCTTGTACACTTTTTCTGACCACAGTTTTTCCTTCCCTTTGCCTCTCTATTAATGTGTTTGGACACAGAGCTCTGAGAACAGCCAGCCTCTTCAGCAATAACCTTTTGTGTCTTTCCCTCCTTGTGCAATGTGTCGATGGTCGCCTTTTGGACAGCTGTCAAATCTGAAGTCTTCCCCATGTTTGTGTAGGCTTCAGAACTGGACTGAGAGACCATTTAAAGCCCTTTGCAGGTGTTTTGAGTTAATCAGCTGATTACTTTGTGGCACCAGGTGTCTTCAAAATTTAACCCTTACACAATATTCTAATTTTGTGACACACGGAATTTTGGATTTTCATTTGTTGCCACTTCAAATCATCAAAATTAAATGAAATAAACATTTGAATGCATCAGTCTGTGTGCAATGAATAAATATAATGTACAAGTTACACCTTTTGAATGCAATTACTGAAATAAATCAAGTTTTTCAAAATATTCTAATTTACTGGCTTTTACCTGTATATCATTTGTTGGGTCTATATGAATGAGGATACAGTTATTGATAAATCAAATTGTTTTTGTTCTTAGTATTATTTAGGGGTGCTTAGGAACATTTTGGGGTAGCTTCAGCCCCCCTAAAATAGGCCTAACGACGTCCCTGGTGCTAGCTAGAGGAAGAGTTAAGGGATTACCAAAGTTATTACAATGTATCCTAAAGATAGGGATCTGTATACCTAATTTCATGGCAATCCATCTCATAACTGCTATGACATTTCATTAAAACTAAAAATATCAATGTGCTGGTGGCGCTAGAGAAAAAGAGGATTATCAAACTCATTCGCATTTCTGCATAACAGTTTAAATCTTAGTCTGTATAGCAACTTCTGACCAATAATGTTTTATAGTGCGTCATCCTGCCCAGATTCCTTCCAAAATGGACATTTGTACAGGTAGATAGATATAAAGTCTCTGGGATATGCAAGCCATCAGTTCTAGCCAGGCCCTACACTAAAATGGCAATGCAACATGTCACCAACTTTGCTCTCAAGGCTAATCTTAGGTCCAGCCTATTTAGAAAATGGACCTTGGGCCCAATATTCATGATACACTTCTTAATTAAATAGAATTGATTGTATAATGATTAAAGCGAATAAGAGAAACAACTCACAGAATGACACTAACTGGTGATTATTTGACACAAAGACAAAAGATTCCCAAGACTCAGTCAACCTGGTGCACCATGTGTTCTAAAATTGACTTACTCATGAAAAAATAATGAGACTTGATTACCATTTTAAACCCTCTTTTGGCATTGATCTTACACTGAAGATAACAATGAAAGCTCACATGCATGTATAATGTAGCGTTCTGATGTGACTGCTGGGACAATGATGGATTGTGCTCACTTTTAGATGAAAATGAGCAGACAGGTGTTTTGCTCAAGGTTATCTCTACTGAGCTGATGTGTGGTGAGCGTCTGGCGTCCTAAGGCTGCCATGCATCACCCAGGTGGGTTCTACACATTGGTGGTGGTATAGTTATAAGTGGTTTAGTCATACTTATATTTTGGGTTTCTACTAGAACATGTTTACATATACTTTAATGTTGAAAAAACATTATTTTTCTCATACTGTCTGTCTGAATATACCTGTATTCACTTTCTACCTATATATATATAGTACAGTTGTGACATCACAACAATACGGAAGTCCGAAAGGCTTGTTTAAAGGCACAGCTTCCGAATATGGGCTTTGTGCATTTCTCTGTGGATTAAGCATTTTGATACGTTCACAGTATTTATATAGCACCTTGACATGCTTTTATATTTAAAAAAAGACATGGAAATGTAATTTTTTACAATATCTGTACTTTAATGAGCATTGTCAAACCAAGAATGCATGTTGTAAAGCAGAATTATTCCCATCAGCCTCAGTTGTACTTAATTAATGGAATGTTAAAATATTAAACTAAGATGGTAAACATTATACCTGTTAAATCAGTTCATTGGAAGGTGTAGACTGATGGCAGGTTAGGGTTCAATAAAAACAAAATATGATTTTTGTGACAGTTAGTGTAGCCACAGTGTTTCATCACATCAGTAGACCTGAGGTCACGAAGAGGTAGGAATTTGTTGGGATGTCTAATCTTTGCATGGAGGGATGGAACTGCAAAGGCATAGACAGTGCATTGTATTTCTTCTTTCTTTCTTTGGCCATGTTGGTAACACAACCATTTTATTGGTAAAACCCTCCCAGAGTTCCATGGGTTTATAACCTAATTAAGACTGCAGATGCACTTTAAGCCCCTGACGAAGACGCAAACCCCAGGACAGGGCTGTAGCCCAGACCACATCATATCCGAGTCAATTAGGACCATGCCCAGCTGAGTTTGAGACAAATCAGGTCTAAAGGGAGTTGATAAAAGCCAAGCCTGAAACAGCCCTATTTCAAATTAAAAGCTACATACACAACAAAATACATGCCATTTTAAAAATAATGCACATGTCTCGATGTATGTTTTAATATACAGATCAGGAGTTTAATACCTTTCAACATGTAACTCATGATCACCTGCCTTTTGTTGCACTGCAGAAAACAAATTACTGATGGGAAAAAATGTTTTCTCCTGCAGTGAATATTCCTTATTATTATTCCTGTTTTACAGTATGAGACAGACAAGAATAAAGTATCCGACTTTCCCAACAGTCTCGTGCTATAAATTTGAGAGGTGCCACCTCTGCTTCTGCATTCTCCAACTAGCCAGGAGCATCCTCTATTTGATCTACATCCACATTTGCATCTTTCAAATTTAAAGTGTGGGTGGACAATAGCAAAACCAAGTGTGAAATTGTCTTTTATATAGTGCAGATTTTTAGAAGTTGCACAGCAACAGACACTGGTGATATTTATTATTTAAATATAAGTGCTCATCAATGCCAATGAATCATGCATATGAAGCTGTTACAATCTTATTTCTGCCAACATCTGCTGTGAAGACTCAAGGTTAAATTTGCCTCCAGGGTAACCATAATTGTTTTGAGCATATGTTGTTTATGAGCTGAACTGGAGCTTTTAAAAGAAGACCTGGATATAAAGATCCATGATATATATTTTCCAATTGTAAAGACAAACAGACATTCAAAGGAATATTAAATTGTGAAAACAAGAAAAGCAGTACTCACCTGGAAAGCTACTCCCTAAACTGTCAGCTCCCTATTACAAAGTATGTGTAATGTCCGATTGAGCCCGGTGGGTAGTCCAGAGATTTCACATCAAACAAGACGTTTCTGTCTTGTGGCTAGCGTGAAAGAAAAAAGAAAGCAAACATCCAAGGGGGAAGAAGGGTGATTTACGCGCAGATGGCAACAAAAATGTTTAACTGGAGAGACGATTCAGGAACCTCTGTCTGTAAGGGACGATGCCGAAACTCAGACAAATTCAGGAACTGACAAGAGACTCAGTTCATGGCCAAATTACGAACCGGTTCTGTAACGTGGTGTAATCCATGTCATGCCCTGTCTGCATGTCCTGGGGGTTATGTTGAGCTTTTAAAATACATGTTTATGTTTAAATAATTATACCAACACAAGTAGTTATGTCACCCATTGTATTGGTTTGCCTTCTTGTGGCCATAATGCACAAAACTAGATATTGTGAGACTTAGGTCAATCACAGGTCATTTCAGAGAGAGAGAGAGGATTATTTTAGGCTTTTCTGCTTATGCATTGCCTGGGTGACAAAGATAGGCGATAGAGAGCTCACCCTACTTCAAATCCTGGGGTTGTTTTTTAAAAAGTTAATCAGTAAGATTTACCCATTTGTATGCATGATGCACTTTGCTCTTTAACAAACTATAGAAAATAAAGAACAAAATTAAATTTCACACTTTGGACAAAATTATGATTTCAGTTGTCTTACCTGTAGTTTCAATTTCCTGTTACTGAATGAGTGGCATGGGATTCATTTCCCCTGCATTGGGAGGTGGGCAGCAGCTGTTTTAAGTGCTACGATTACATTTTGTCTACTCTGAGGCAGAAATCAAATCCTATCAGACTGCTCTTAGGCAGGGTCTGACTTACGACTAGTGACAGATAGCTAAAAACAGTCTGTCCTCGGGGGAAGCAGCCATCATTCTAATGTATACCAACTTGACTTTTCGTTCCTCTGCCAAGGACAGAATACCACCTGCTGAGGGACCTGATTTTATGTGCATGTTTATGGACACCTCGGCTCTAGAGACCCTGTTTGAGGGATAGCTAACCGCTCCACAAGGAGAAACCTGCCCTACCCACTGCCACACCTCTCTGGACATTCATCATAATGACACAGAGAGGGGAGAATATCTCTATATCATCATATCCTCTGTGCTTAAATGGAGGGGGATATCATATCTGCAGATCACTGACAGGTGGGAAGAATTAAAGACAGCGTAGCTTAGTTGAACGCTAAGGGGGAAATTAATCCAGTGAAATGGAGAAAGGCTGACGTTTGAAAAGTACTTTGAAGGTAAAAGCAAAATACCCAACAAGCCCTCCAAATTAACGACGACACATAGAGCCAGTTTCAGGTCTGACTTCCTCATCGGCAGGACAATATCATTTGTCTGTAGCCTGTTTGGCGGCCGTAGCCAACAGCCGATGAGTAATTTTAAGCTGAGAAAGGGTGGCTGTAAATTGGGTAGAGAGGACCCCGAGGATGCAGTGTGTTTGGAGGTTGTTGCCGTAATTTTAAGGCGAGAAAGGGTGGCTGTCAGTGGGTTACAGAGCTTTGCAAGAGCACAGGCTTTTTATGTCAACATAGCCAGCATCTAACATACTGTAAGCTACTCCGCTGCACTGTGGAGTAATGTCAGGCTATGTGAGACTAGCATCTAGCTAACAATGACACTGTGCGATGCTGAGTTCCAACCTGGCAAACTTGTGAGTCTGGGGAGGAGGGCCCCAGGTGACGACTCGCTCCAGTATTTTAAATTTGGACTACAGTAACCATTTTAAACACTAGCTGTCGGTATTACATATTGCACCTTTAACATTGGCAACCAAGAGTGTATGTAAAATATAAACACTGCAGTAATGTCTGACTCTAATCTAATCAGAGAGTATAAATTAGTGTGGATTGAGAAAAACCATGATAAAGATGTAATGCCAATACCTCATATGAATGTGAAGAGTTGCAGTGGCAGTAACAAAAATGTTAAGATTCCAGACTGATTTAAACAGAATACCTACATGACTTTTTGACCCTTTCTCATGTCTTCACTTAGTGTACTTTATTCAGCCTGACACATCGACCCTCCAGTCAACCACATCCCCACTCTCTATGATGATATAACGGAGGTGTGCATACTGTGGCCCATATACACACTTTCAATGGCTTCCCTTTTGCTCAATACTCCCCTGATTGTTTGAAATTCAATTATGCTAATCACAGCTAAGGTCAGAGACATACAGGCACTTTGCTATTCTTTTTTGCTCTGCTTCATCAGTGTGCCTTTTGAGGATAATTATTCTTAAAAGCAAATCATTTAGACCCTTTTAGGAGTAAGGGAGTAATTTGTGCATTTTGGAGTGTGCGGGATACTGACGCACTTAAAAATGTTGACCGGTCAGGGGTTGTGGATGCTGAATAGGCAGTGTGGTGGTAGTGCTTCTCAGGTATTCCAGACCTCCACATGCTATATTTTTATGAAGACTTTGGTCATATAGTCAACGTAAGTGCGTACAAAACACTTCACAAGCACAAATAGAGTACAGTGTTAAGTGAGGATATTTACAGTGGCTGATGCAAAACAACACTATCACATGGTAACAAACGTAATCGTCAAAATGTGCATTTAATGAATATCTATTACTGTATGTCATTGTGACACAATGATCCATCTTCAGGCTTACTTGACCGTTCACTGATGAATATCAAGCTAACTGTTGTTGCAAGCTCTGTGAGTTAGTTTGAAACCCCTCTCACCTCTGATGTCACGAGCAAACATGGAGGTGGCTGTGTCGAAAGGCGACGGGCACTTCCACGAAACAGCACTTACAGTGTCAACTGCTGAAAGAGCTAACAGTGTTAATAGGAGTTATATCACGCTCACCGGGGCAACCTGGGGGGGAGTTGGAGGGTGTGCATTACACTACAGGAAGGGTCACTACTTTCAAAGGGATTAACATGTACTAACAAGCACGGCTACCAAAACAAAGAAGGGAGAAGCTTGAATTACAACACATAACATACAAGAGTGCGACTTTGTACTTTGCTCAGGATGCTTCCACTATATCTTTGCATAGCAAATAGTTGTTTGCTGCTTTATATATCGCACCTTTAATGTTTCCAGCTGACTTTCTTTCCTTTTCTCTGTAAAAGAGGTCTTGAAATTGCTCTTGATGGCCACATACATGCTATCATGCCAAAGGACCGAGGCTAAAGCTATGCTCCAGGGAAAATGGTAGCATTTTCACTGGTTGATAATTTGTGTGAAATACATGAAAATAAAGTGGCAGTATTGATCTTGTATTGCAGTGTAGAGCTAGTTAGTCCTAGTATTATTAGTACGATACGGAAAAATGTAAGATCAGAATCTAATATTCTTGCCCAGTATCATCGCAGCTGGTGAAATGGTGACGATGTTTAATCTATTGATTTGTGTTCAGGGACACGATTTTCTCATTTTTTTCCGCGGGGGTGAGCACGAATTATAAACTAATGCATTTGAATGGTAAGCATATTATGTGATAACAGCACGATTACGGTAGCAAGTAGTAGTGAAAAGCCCAAAATCTGCGTAAGGATACAAGACTTTCATCCCGGAGATTGGGGATTGCGTCCCGTGTGTGGTAGTTCCTTTCCGCGTTCTTCTTCTTCTTCTAACCACAACTGTCCTGTTGTTGTCGCCATCTCCTACGTGTGATGGCTTCTTTCCCTGTTGTTCTTTTCTTAACCACAACCGTCCTGTTGTCGTAGCACGTCACCACTGTGTCGGTATTTTCCCGTTGTTGTTGCCAGCGTGTGTCCTACAGAGACCACGGATTGTGTCCCGGTGGCCATTGTTGTCCCCCAGAGCAGTGTGCTGCAGCCCAGTCTCATGGCAGTTCCTGAAATGGTCACGTTCCCATTTTATGGTGACCACCACGAAATAAACGAGAAAATCGGGTTCCTGTCTACGAATCAATAGATCAAAATAACGTGACAATTTCACAAACTGCCATGAGACCAGGTTGAATATTCTTACATAAACCTGTTTACTGCTTAGCTTACTTGGACTAGGCTTAGGTCTTATCAGTTGTGTAGTCTACGTGATATGCAGGTATACACCATATACCCACTAGGAAAGCTTGAGGATTTCCGTATACCCACTTACAAAAGCGGGAACGATTGTTTGGTGACAGAACTTTCACACTTGTATTCGTAAATTCACCCCATCTGTGTTGCAATTTTCCAAGGAACAACAACACAGTTGCTTGGCGGTCATTCTCTGCACAAATTTGAAAGTAACTAATGTGAAACACTAAAGGAGATGTATAAAACAAAAGCAAATTTAAACTTTACTCTTTCTGTGTTTTTGTAAGCCTGCCCCTGGAGCTACTGCAGCTTTGATAGCCATTGCAGCAAATGTTAACGTTACAGAAACTACAGAAAATTTGTCAGATGAGGCTGATGCTATATGCGGTAGCGTTACAATGCTGAGAGGAAAGAATTACAGTATACTCACTACAAAAAACTGGTCTGCACCATTGGGTCTTATTGTTGTGTCGGTAGTATTGCATGAGAGGTAGTAGATACTATCTGTATAATCTCAAAATGTGCAATACAGTATTCTCTGTCATTACACAAGCAGTTCTGACTTTCACACATGGACAGAACAAACACTGACAATCTGTACATATACTGCTGAGAACCTCTCGTCTATAAGTAACTGTATAAATATGGCATCTTGTTTTTTTGATAATTTGTCCTTAAGTGGTCTGCTAGTCTGCAACACAGCTGGTTGACTTGAGTGACCATGATTACTATATATCCTATGATGTTCTGTGATATCATTGTATATTGGACGCCACAAAATTTTACCATCGTAATTACCTACTACACTACCCACTATAGTGTGCAGCAGGCAATTGGCACTTGTTTTTCTTATTTTCCAGTATACATATTATGTATTCATTTGGATTTTTGAATTATATTCAGATTGTATTACATATAATTTCTTTCTTTGAATAGATTGTAAAAACATTAAAGAATGAATAAGTCATTGCACCACAAAACTCCCAACTCAGCATTATACCTGGTCTGTATCATGCATGTACACTGCATCAAAATTCACCAAGCTTCCTACAATACAAGATTTGTTTCAGTTATGCTCTGATCTGGCAAGTGTAGTTGAATTACACAACAGCCAGACACAAACAGTGAACTGAACATGTTGTTTCAAGAGGTCAACCTCATTCTGAGCTCCAGCACCACTCACCTTTTTCTTTTTTGGGAAAGGAGCCCAATCTGGCTTTCACATTCAAATTATCTTGTGTGTAAAACATGTCAAGGGAGTGCTGCACCAAACATCTGTTACTGGAAATGTAGCAGACTTTTGGCCATTTTTTATGCATCCGGTGTGTTATTATAACATGAACTGTAACATGCATTGCAAGAGAGTCAAGGTGTCTTATTCAAAGAAAAAATGTACAAGATAGTCACATTTTTGCATTAACACACATCAAAGCTTTCAAAAGGACAAATCAAACATGAGTAATGCCCAGCACCATCATGAATCAGTTGGAAGGCACATAACCCCTCATTTTATATCTTAGACTTTAAGCTCACAGCATGGTGAAAGCATTTGCACAACCATGCGGAAAAGAACTTTATATTTCAAAGGGAAATAGGAATTTGACTCTGACAAAATATCAGATACAGCCCACTGTTACGGCCCAGTATCTTTTCCAAACACAGTGGTCACTTAACCTGATTTGCATTAATGTGCATGCTTTTGCTTTTGCTCCAGTTGGTCGCTGTGCCTGTTATTGTTTTGGGATTTTTACAAAACGGGTAGGAAAACTGAATTGCCTAATGTACTGTAAAGAACAAAATATTTCGTAAATACATTATTTGGCTTGACGAGACTGCCTCAGGCAATTGTGTGCCTCTACTGTTGAGCCAAGCTATCTTTCAGCACACTAACTCTATTATCACTGCAGCAATCTTCAGCAAAGAATAAGTGGTTATTTTACAGAGACAAAAGATCAGCAGTAATATTTGTTACCATTACATTTTTTTAAGTGAGTCCACTTGTTAAAGTACATACATTTCACTGAGTTTACAGTGTAAATTGGATGTGTTTGTTGTGGAAAGAAATCTGTAAATTCATATATCTTTCTCAACAGGCTGACGTTTAATAACAACAATTACACAGTAACTTGAGGCAGAGAGAGTAAAAAAGGGAAAGTAAGGCACAATTGGAGAGTGTGAACAGTGGGCTGAGATATGATAGCCATTACAGAGATGGCAGCTCTAGCCAGGTTGAGGACATGGAGGTCATTCACTGTGGGACTTGGCCACACATACAATCTCACCTGCCAAGCAGCAAAGGCAACTTCAATAGATGGGCAACACATGGCTACAAAAGGCAGGAGGAGGGCTGTCCTTGGCTACAATGCATTCAACAATGTCATAGTCACAACAGACGGATACATATAACTCTAGCTACAGTTGTGAAATGCTATTCACATGGGCAAACCTTACAAAAAAACAATTTCCCCTTTCCAAAGCAAACTGACAATGTAAGATCAGGCAGATGAGTTTCACAAAGTCACACTATACTATGGCAGCTGACCACCAATCTGATGTATTTCACTAGAGCTCTCTCCTTGATGGTGTACCAATTGGTATCCAGTGTCCAGGCAATTTACTTACTACTACTACTACTTTTACTAGAAAAATAAATACTTAATTACATCACTTGTTACATTACTTGCTCAGAAATAAGCATACTGTCAAAGGTGTGTTTAAACAACTCCAAACCCCATGTCACATATGCTTAATTTAACACATGTAGAAATAGAACATGTGACATTTCTTTTGTCTCAACAAGCAGCCAGTCTATGGTTCAGACATATTTAGTGACCAACACCAAGCTTAACGTTCCCCCACAACCATTAGCACTCAAGGTCTAAATGACTCTGAACAAAACCATGATTCCTTAAAGTGGGCTTACCAATGGCTAACATTAGCAAGCTAGCTAAGATAAAAGATAAAGATAGATAAAGATAGAACCTATACATAGACAATTTTGGAGTTACAGAGTGTGTTTCTCTCCCTTTAGTGACTCTCTCCCTTAACCTGGTGACTTAAGTCCCCCTTATTGACATTTAGTGACGTTCAGTTGACCAATACCCCACCAGGTAGAAACATGAATGAGCTGTGAATGTGTGCCGCTAACAACCAATCACTCGTCGCTATTGTATGTCCAAGGAACATAGAAAATTATTTAATTTGACTGTTTAAGTTGTATTTCTTTCTCAAAATACGTATGTAAATAGCTTGCTCTTCTGTTATTTTTACAATAAAAGTAGTCAACACTGATTTATTCTTCTGGTAGAGGCTAACCACCTTCCTACACTTCCAGCCTCAGGGAGACCAAACTTCTATTAATGCTTTATCAAACTTCCAGTAACACCGCGAACAAGTAACAAACATGTAGTAAAGCAGTTACTGAATTGTAATCCCTTACACTATTAATTACTGAAGCAATCCCATTATTGTAACACATTAATGCATTCCTGCCCAATACTGTTGGTTTCAGATCAACTGTAAATACATTCATGCATGTTAATTATCTATGACACTAAGGGTGATGCAGTGATCTTCAGGAAGAAAGTCTTTGCTAATGATATCCTCCCTTCACACTCTCTGGGCATTTTGAATTTTGACACTACTTTAGAAGAGAATTGGCTTCCCTTATTGACTGGCACTGCAGTCATTTTAAATGAAGCAATTCTAAATCATCCATGGCCCAGTGGAGAGTTAAACATGTAGTCTGCAATTAAGTGATGATAACAAATGCGGCATTAAAACTCTGGGGCATATTCTGTCAGTCCCTGATAAATAAAATGTTGAGATTGACTGTGGGGGATGCTTAGTAACTGTGCTTTCAACGAAAGCATAAGCAGGCACTTTTAACAAGAAAAATGCAGCTGCCTGGGAGTGACAGAGCCATGTGCTAATATGATTCTAATGAACAGCAGAGGCATGGGAAAAAAAAAAAGATGAAATAAATTAATTTCAGGAAATGCTAAAAGAAATAAACCTACATCCTAAATGTTAAACAAGATATTGAAAGAAGATAAGTGTCAAAGGCAGCTTGACTTTTTCGACTTCATCAAGGCACCTTGAGTGCACTGACCGTTAATGTATTCCAAACACCAAGACAGTTTCTTAAAGCCCAGCTGTCCCTGGCTGCAGCCCAACCGCCAATCATTTTGCAGAGACAGACTCATTCCAAAGTTGAGCCTTTAGGCAGAGTGGAAGCAGAGTACAAACATAAAGAAGAACCCATATGGGAAAGGAACGAGGTGAAGGAAAAATATGAAATTAAATGTGGAGTCCGTGAAGTGAAACATAGCCCCCCCCGGTGTAGTTATAGCTTTGTGTGAAATACCTCTGGCTTTCAGACATGTCTTTGATTTGATTTATTTGATGACCTAAAAAACACAGCAGGAACAAATGACAACATGAAGGATGCCTCAATGAATGAAGAGACCTACTTGTCAATGGTGAATCAATTCATCACTTTTGTCTAAAAGCTGCAACATGAGAAAAAATTCATGAATGCAGATTGGCTGAAAGCACTAGAATTCTGTCACACAGTATTTACAGTGTGTCCATAATACTAAAGCAATGCTCTGACCTTCAATCCTAATAAATGTCAGTGTCTTTTTTTTTTTTATGTGACTCTTGCTTTTCCTTCTAGCACGCCACATTCACAGTTTATGAGGATAACGGTGGCAGATTTACCACTCAAACTTCTAGTAATAGTCATTTTTTAATCAATCTCTGATTTAGGAGAGAAGTAGACTAAAGCAGCCTGACCAATCGCAAATTGTTCTGGCTAAAATGACAACTGCCACTGATAGATTCCTGTAGCTAATTAGCTACTTAACCATACACAAGCTCCATTAGTTGTTTGGAAACGTCGCCATTTGACTGTTTCCAGGTAACTCATTATAAAACAAGAATATATAATAGAAATTACTTGAGTTTAGACAATTTGTATGCCCCCACACCGGCAACAGCCGCAACCGGAGACATTACAGCATGTTTTCAGATTGTCCGTCTGTCCGTTCTATACTAGTGAACTCAATATCTCAGGAACATCTTGTGGAAATTTAAATGGCCACTTGGAGTTAAGGATGAACAGATTAGATTTTGATGATCAAAGTCACTGTGACCGCACAAAACCATTTTTGGCCGTAACTCAGCAATAGAAGGGGAGATATTTGCTCAGTTACTGAATTGGTGACACTAATCTAAGGTCCTCATTTGGAGACTGTGGGGATTTCATAGATCTTCTGTGCTGCCAGGTTGAAGATTTTTGTGAAACATTCACATTTTGCCAAAAAATGCACTTAATATCTTTTAATTAAATAAAATGTTAGTCTTCACTACATATTTCAGATGAGTCTAAACAAACATGCATCAAAATCTGCAAATTGTCTGGTTGGTGGAGGCATACAATTGCAAGGTTGTAATCTAACATTATCCTGTTTTAATGCTTATCTTACGTACCTGCTCGTGTGGTTTGGGTTTTAGAAATGCTAAAAAAAAAAAAAAAAAAAGACAGCACCCTAACTGTAGATGCTGAATATCTGCATTACTACAGCCCCATGCATGCCTTTCTTTCGTGTGGACACATCCAAAGCTTAACAGGCCTGCCGACCCTAGTTACAGTTGCTAAGCTATGTTTGGGGGATGGGTTTAGTGTGTGATTAATTTATTAACAGTAATTCAATCAGGAGAGACTTTGTTGCAGATATTTAAAGATGTATTGTACCAAAGCATAATTGAATGATTGAAGTTATTGAGAAGGCTTCCTGAAAGAATTTGTGCTGAGCTTCATTACACAGCATCTTGTAGAGGGTAGTTAGCAGAACAGCTGGTGAAGGTTCTTCCTGCATTTCATACCACTGATTTTTTTTTTTCTTCTTCTTGTAGAAGCAGTATTCACAGAAAAGAGAAGTGTCAGTATGTTTTGTACAAAGTGCTCCTTCTCCCATGGGTGTCACGCCTGCATTGGTCTAATAAGACTTTGGTTTCAATGCTACTGGCTCTCACAGTCCCTTTCTTACTGCAGCAACTGTGGATAAGTGAAGAAGTCGAGGTCGGAAAAATGTCCTTGAAACAAGTAACAATGGCTTTGAGTGGAATGTGACACATGTCTCCAGGGTCTGACAATATTAATCTATCTGCCAATCACCATAGGCACCCAGTCCACTCCAGCACCCCCAGAGTGTGTATTAATTAAGTTGCTGTCGCACTAAACAAAGAAGTATTTGGAGCATAACAAGACAGTATCTCTAAAGTCATTATCCTGGACACTATGTGAGTATCACAATGCTTTTATGTTATTACTCAAGTGACATTTTTTAAATATTTCTTTGACATTTTCATGCAGAGTAGTTTTATGCCGTGAATGTACCTGTCAACACTAGTCTTTGTACTGCTGTATATCTTAATGAGCTGAGGTTTGTAATACTTAATTCATCACGTTAACATCTTTTGTCTACAGTGTTAAAAACTAGTTTTGCTTTGTCAAAGAGAGCATGTAGGAAATCTAACATTTCTGTCAAATCAAGCCTCGTATCTAAAGCGGGATGGAAGTGAAGGACAGTGTGTGCACCAGCTGACCGTGTTTCCACAGCTCAGCTATATAAAGAACGTGGTAATGTGACTCAATGACAGGGACTTGGCAAAAATTAGGCTACCTTCCTCAAGGGTCCCTGTCCGTTTCAGACGATAATTGAAAATAATGTAAAAATAGTCGTGTTCTGAGGACATGGGTTAACTCTCTGAGGACAAGGTCAAACCCTCTCCCGTTACTTTAATTTCCACATGATTAATTACACAGCCAAGTTGGTTGGGAAGGATGTTTTACAAGTTCTGTTGGGTGTTCTACACTGATTTCTTAAGCTAATTTGATTCAACTTTGCCGGGAGACTGGTTCTAAGGGTGGAGGAAATGAGATGTACATATGTAATACAAGACAAATGCAAACACAGATCTGCTTCATTCATATATTGCAGTTTCTTTTGTCTGCTTCCCAACTCCCTCTCGTCAAATTGACATAATAGCTTAAAATCTGATCATCTCAAAGCAGATTGTTCTCCAGAGATGGATAATAGACAGGCAGACTGAAATCAAAATGTTAACACCAATCAACTGTCAAGTACATTACATGCAGAGCTTTGTTGCCATGGACACTGCTGGTGTGAAGTATAAAATGATATCATCTTTATCAACAATCAATCAGGAAATAAACGATATTCTTAGATTTATAATGAGTGTTTTCAGCTCTTAATCTTCTTAGAGATCCATGATACGGCCGGAGTAATCCCACTTTGATTTTCTGACTGATCAGAGGAACATGATTCTAATCTAGAGGACCAATAGGATTATTTAAATAATGAGCGTGATTACACAACAACATAAGGCTGAATTGTACTGTTAATTCAATCACTTCATGTAAAAATCTGACACATTTACCCCCAGTAATGTTTTGAATCAAGTCTAAATAATTCTACCACTGAAATGTATCAATTATGCTAAATTAGTAGCTTGACCAAGATCTGTAATACATTTTTGTTGTTTCTAAACTACGGAAGACCATAGCCACGTAACAGCACTCACATAGGATTCATTAATGTACAACATAAGCATGATAAATGGAGCACACCCCTACAAATAAAGGACACAGTACACATGGATCCTCTTATTTAAAATTAACTCATTTCCATTTATGAATGGGAAAAAGGGATGATCACCAATGTTTCCAATTTAATAAAGTTAATATTGAATAACATGTATAGGGATTGAGTCTGTGATTGACATGAGGTGTTATTCATGTCCTCTCCAGGTCTCCTGAACATCAACTCAGTAACACTTCAAAAGGTTCCACAACACACTGACGGGGTGCACGATTAATGTCATTTACCGCTAACCACCCTTACTTACTAATGTGCGCACTGTAATGCACTCTATCAACTCTCTTGAGCTTTAAAAGGCTTTCAAGTTGTTGTGTTTGATTTCAGCAGGATTTTTAATGTGTCTGCTTTGCAGTGGCAACTTAAATGCCTTAGCACTCGCTGCTTCGCATTACGATTGCTTTAAAGCTGTAGTGAGCCTCATGAGCAGTCCATCTTACCACAATTTTCTTCAACGTCTTCCAGGCTGGCAAGGGAAAATTAGTGGGTGTAATTTATGATATGGTATGCCGTCGTATGAACTCCAGTGTTATTGTGGAAGGAAGTAGTAATATGTACATTTTGTGTGTGCGTGCGTGCGTGCGTGCTTGCATGCATGTTCATGTTTGTGTGTGGGGTTCAGTAAAGAGTCAGGAAGGAAAGTAATAATGAAAGTTTTAAGTGGCTCAGTCCCTTACTGCAAGCGAGATCAGTCCAACTTTGAAGTTAGAAACAGAAACATTCCAAAATCAACAGCCCCTGTAATCTACAAACACATTGGAGACAGACAGTTGCTAGAGGGAGCCAGTGCCAAATGGGAGATACAAGGCAACTTCAGATTTGTCAGTTCACATACACACAAACAGGCACAGGCACACACTGCTCCTCTCCCAGCTCTCCTAAGAAACACACCAACAGTCTTGTAACACATACACACGTACCCCCAAAGACACATTCCTTTCAGGCACAAACGTGTGCGTTCACTTTCATACGACAGAGGACAGGCTTGTGGGGTTTGATGTCAAGATATCATAAAGACAAAGAGGCAGCCTCCTCGCGGGATGACTGGATTTGATCAAAGCAAAGCTTTGTCCCAAGTCAGGATCACTTTTCAACTTCTTAAGCTAATTAACAGTATATACTGGCTAATGAAGTCGGCAGCAGATAATGATGTTGACAGTGTTTTTGTGTTGTTCACTGCACATTCTAAGAGCAACATTGTTAGAGTATTACTGTACAAAGCTGAACAGCAGCGGGATGTGAAAAAGAGGGAAATGATTTCATATGCTTGTTCTTCACGAGAACAAGCATGTCAAGGACAATCAATGTTCCCATATTTTTGGATTGTTTAATTCCTCCAGTTCTCTTTCAGTTATAAGAAATGTCACATGTAGAAGTGTACATAAAATCCCTCCCCCACATGTTCTGTACTCTAATGCCTCAAAGCTGCCAACCTGCCACCCCCAGCAGTCCACTTGGCCATATTGTTAATGTGCAATAAAATACAACTGTAATTGTCCATTAATCTAATCATGATCAGCATTCATTACGACACATGCAGGGAGGCCATTGAAACACTTCATGCCTTGTATTGCATAATTTTACACAGTGGCTTGATGGCTTAGTTTACAAGACTGCTACAATTATAGTGTTGGTATAATTCTTGTTCAGAGAAAGAGTCAATTATCTTTCAGCCTGTACAGAAAAGTTCTTTCAAATATGGAAAAATATGCTATGTGTGTATATGTTAGGCCTATTAAATATTGCAGTAATGATATGAAATCCAATTTAAATGTTCCATTTTGTTCTTTTGATTACATGTGCTGTAAATGTAGACCCTGAAAAGGAGTAAGCTTTAAAGCCTGTGCACAATATAATGTGAAATGAATTGATATCTTTCTACTATACTAATTAGCACTAAACAGGAAGTACAGCTAATAGGCTGATGCTAGTTTGACAGGTATTTGGTCATAAACTGAAGTATTGGACCGATTAAATTTTTGATCTGACAATGGCGCTCAATAAAAAGTTAGAGGATTGCCCAAATGATTATAATACAGGAGGGACATGAATGCTTGCATCATCACCATATATACTCAAAACCTCATGGTGGCACTAGAGGGAAACGTCATGGGCTCATCAAATTCATTAGGGTTCACACTCTGGGGAACATGAATGTCAAAATTTGAATAGCAATACTTTCTAAAGATGGAGATATTTACATCTAAACCAAAGTGCAACTCAGGTGGATGATTCCACTTCAGATTTAAGCTTGCCACAGCTGAGCTTAAAGGTTATTCATGAAAACCAATAATGCCATGATTTGGATCTCAGATAAGAGGATAGTGGTATCTGGATATGCACATCTCTTATTTTGTTTACCAGCATTCTAATCTGACATATTGTGATATTGCACCCGTGCAATGTGTTAACCACATAGGTTCATTTGCCAAAGAAAACAAAAACGTAGTCGGTAGGCCCACTTGAAACGCATCAAACTTCTTTATTTCATAGTGAGAAGGAGCTGCACTGTCCTTTGGATGAAGCATGTCTATACTGTAAGTAGGATCCTGCACCACCTGCCAATTTCTTCCTTGTAATAAAAGTGTGCTTGCTCAAACAAAAGATGGTACGTGCCTTCCACTACATTGGCATAGCAGAGAGAGGAAAGTCACAAATCACTAATGGGCTGAGAGACAGTTTTACTGCGGCAGTAACTCTCCCTCTTCACAGAAACACACACACCAACACTGCGGGTTGTCCACCGCGGCATGGTTGCTAGGAAACACTTTGGGGCCAGCTCCCTCAGTATATGACCTGATTAGTTAATTGCAAAAAGTGAGCAAGTCGCAAAATTCCTCTGTCATCGACTCACTCAGGTTGCATTTCTCCAGTGTTTAGCAGGTGGTGGCTGTTTAAAACCACCTCCTTAGGTAAGGGTTAATGCCCGACGAGGTGTCCATTGCCAGATATTAATGGACGGCGGTGAGGCATGAACCATCCGACGCGTTGGGGTCCCGATCACCCTGTTGGGGTTGTATTCGCTATAACGACCGCCTCGCTCTACATTATCCCTTACTTAACACACTAAGACACAGAATTAGAAACTGTACTACTCTGTCTGTTTAATAGGAACCTTTATGCTTTATGCTAAGATAATCTAACCGACAGCTGACTCCAGCTTTATTTTCGATGACAGAGAGTGGTATCAATCTTCTCATTAACTCAAGACAGAAAGTGAGTGTGTCATTTAAAAAGGATGACTCTTTTCATTGCCCTGTGTCTAATAATGTCAAAAAAACTACCCAGATAGCAAAATATGATTGAATCAACAGTGGATTATTGTCAGGAAGAAGTACTAAATCTACCCGGGTGCCTGACACTGAAACCAAATTAAAGCGCTCATAATGTTAAAGGAATTTTAGGTTTTCAATCATGACTGACACTGATTCATTCAATATCCAAGGGGGTGTCTGGGACTGAATTTTTACTACAATGATACACTAATTAGCAATATTATATATATACTGTGTGTGTGTGTGTGTGTGTGTGTATAAAATATTAATATGTATAATAATATATATAATATTACAATATACCAGACCTTTTCTTTATTTACACAATATCATATTGTTTCTCCACATGTAAATGAAGTTCAAAAAAACTTTTACTTTCAATAAAAGAAAAAAACAATTGGCTAACTGATAAATATTTAGTGAATAATCAAACAAACTCTTATAATTGATCTTAATGGGGCTTAAAGCGGCATTAAACCCATATTATCCATCATTTATTAAGGTACACACTCACATAAAATGTCATCACTGTTTCCTTAAAGGGCCTCTTGTCTGCCTTGACAGTTGACATTAATACCAAAAACACGCAACGTACCTTTTACCTAAAATGTATTTCACTTAACTTTATTAACTAAGTCAAGTGCAAGTCATGTAGGAGCTCCTACCAATGTCAAATGAAGTTTCAGCTTGAATTGTAGGTACTGTTTACATGAATCCTGAATGGTTCCCTTTAGAAAGGATGGCTGTTTTTGAAAAATTCTGCTTCGTTAAAGAACTTAAAAGTGTGATTTGTTTTGTATATTCTTCTGATTGTCAATCATCTATTTGTTTTCAATCTGTTTACCATAACACATGCACATAACAGTAAGTTGTCTCCATAGAGAGTGATACATGATGTACCACATGGCCTTTGTAATTCCACTCCCCAAATAGCTTGTAAATTAAATGTACATATCACTTTCAGCACCAGTGTGAATTTGCCGTTCACTAGACCTATACTTCAGTCAGTCCGTTGAAATATAGGCGGGAGAAGACTTTGACGTGTGCCAGAAAATGACCTTTGCCTCAAAAAGGAGTCATTGGTAACCCAATTAAAAGGAAATGTCACGCTGGTAATTGCGTCTCACAATGTGAATCATCTGCGTGGGGTGGCTCGCTCTGAACCCAGGGACGGGGTGATATGTGGCATTGAAGTCTCACTGCCTCCCTGTCGTTCCCTGTCCTCATGCACTCACTGCAGATACCCAATTCAGTTTTTTGTCTGTCCTCTTTGAAGTTATAGGCTGTTTATATCGGTTTATTAATGTACTGTATGTCTGAACTTCCCTTGATGTAAATATTGAGTTACATTTTCCTACTTAGCTATTTAAATAAATATTTTATCTATCTATCTATCCATCTATCTAGTGGTAGATAACTAGCTAACCGTGTAGCTATCTATTTAGCTATATATCTTTAATTATAATCTAAGATTTGTGAATGTTGTTGTGTTTTGTGCTTTAAAACAAATATTTGAATATTTTATTTATTTAAGATGTACATAGTAGGCCTAAAATGGATCAAAGGCACACAAAAACATCTCAAAGAAAATTTGAAGCAGCGCAATTCAAAGTTATTCAAAGTACTGTCTATCCTAGCTAATCTATGTAACTATCTGCTTCAATTCCTCTTTTGACCTTGTAATTTGTGAAACCCGAGACAGAATCTGAGAGTGATGTCTGGCAGGTGTTCAAATAGGCCTAGACCCAAGGTCCAGTGGAGTTGAGGAGGCAGGAAAGATGTGATTTGATTTTCAAAGTAGAGTCATGACATTTGATTCTTGGGAAATGATTATGCCAAACTGAAAGAGCATTGGTTCTTGCAATTGAACGGATTTGCTAATAATGCTAATATTTGAAATAAATGGGCTGGAATCATGACCGAGATCATGAAAAAGCCTGCACTACATTCATTTTGAAATAATTGATAACAAGTTGAGCATTGGAAATAAAAAATGAAATTACCTCTTGCCACTGGCAGAAATTCCCTTACACAGATATGGTGGAGTGTGCTGTTTCTTGTATATTAAGATATAGTATACCTCAGATAGCAGTTTGTATAATCTTAAGCCTGTTATCTAGATTGCCTATTTTTCACTGCTAAATGTAAATGTTAAAACAGATTCAGGCACAGATGGCTGCTCTGCCTCTGTCCTACAGCACAGCAGATGGGAGGCCTCAGCTTCACAGCCTCACATTGATTTTGCTCTCTATTCCAGTTGTAAATCAAAGTTAGGGGATTTTTTTTTCTGTTTTCCTATCTTCTTCACTCCCTCTCGTTTGTTAAACCTTGCTTCTCTTATCGTAAGCTGGAAGCAGCACATCCTGCAGCTTCATGAGTTATGTGAAAAACACAGCGCTCAAGTATTGCATTCTAATATTTTTTTTTTTATTGTTTCAGAATCACAGTGTAGTTGCTATACTGAAAAATGGATTGTGAGTTTAAAGGTATGGGCTGAGCATTGTTGTGTCACCTGTTGTGTTTGGTTGGTCCAAAAAGAATGAACCTGAAGTGTTTTCAGATTTCAAGAACATCCAAAACCCGACAGCCCATGCAATAGCAATTCAACATTTTGGGAATTAATGGAAATGCACAGCTGGTACTGGTCTCGACATGTCCGCTGTCTCTTGTGAATGCGGCAGAGAAAATGCCTTTTTGCTTGTTGCCAGTCTGAGGGCTTGACCTCAGGAATGTTAGTGCATTTCGCTTTTGATAGGGTTATCTGCTCCATTATTGTGAAAGAAGGAAGTCTTGCAATGTGGTGATGGCTCTCTTTCATGTATTGTTCCAATCTATAATTGCTTTTCATGAATTATGTGGGAAAAGGTTAGGCTGGTAAATCTTTCAGTTGCTTGGCTTTAAACTAAAACCAAAAAGCAAAAATCACACTGGATTTACTGTAGGATTGTGGTATCGATGGGGTTTGTAAGAGGGTTCTGTGCTCATTTGTTGTCATTCTGCTTTAATTTAAAACTTGTGATTGAACTTTAAAAACAACATGACATATCATGATTTGTACTTTAGACACTTGGCAATAAGAACAACATTGGTGGTTGATTACTATAAAATAGTCTGATGCCTAGGGCAAAGATTATTCAGTAGATTTTCTTATAAGCAAATATTTATCATAATGAATTCAATAATTCAGAAGGCTTCCCTGTTTTGGTTGGGAGGAAATTATAAAGCACTGTAATTTTGCAGCTAAATTTAATGACATGTTCTCGTATGCATTGCTGGCAGATGTTCGTTAAAATGGATTAGAGTGCAGGATATCTGCAGCCCCTCTCTGTTTTAATTAACCGATAGCTCTGATAAATATTTAAAACCTTGGCAATGACATTGCCACTAAAGGAAGCACCCAAGGGTAGATTTAGCTAAATTTTCAGGGGAGGGAGGTGTTATACTTCTAAACTTCCGAACTCCTCTGTAAAATATTTTTGGGATACTTAAAGAGTGTGAGGCTTTTGGTTAAAAGTTGCTTTAATGTTTTCATGTTAAAGAGCTCGGAGTGGTGAGCCATTTGTAGTATATCAGATGTGAGGTTAGAACACACATCATCACATACAGTACAAGAAGCTTGTGGCCATATTATAAAATGGCTGGATGTGCTGATGCTGTAGCCGATATCGGGGGAAAAGGCATTATCTCAAAGATGCTGCTCATTAACAGTCTGCATCAGAGCGCGATCACAGAGGGACTCCAGTACCATTCATGCACGACTGAGCCACAAAGCAGCTCTTTCTGGAGAGATCTGTCGTAAATGTCATAAAACCGATCATCATAACATACTGTGGAAGTGCTAACAACTGGCTGCCAACTGTCATCTCTTCACTGTGGAGGCAATGGAGGGAAAAAGGGACCATACATTTCATTTAACTACTAATTTAACCAATTCTGTCCCTGCAGGTGTTTGACAACAACCAACTGACCCATCACCATTACCCCTTTTTTTGCAAGTCTTCCAAACTAAAAGAAAATGTAAAAAAACAAAAACTGGTTGCCCTTGCCTTCCAAAACCACCTACATCTGGGTAAACATCTAAGGGCAGTGATGCACCAACACAATAATCAGCCGTTGAACAGTCAGGTGAGGTCGGTGACTCGAGTCTATTCAGTGTGTTCAGTGCAGTCGTCTGTTTGGAGTGGTGTGTTTGGCTGACCTGCCATGCTCGGTCGGAAGGCAAGCACTGCCGGCAGTCGGACTCAAATGACCAATCTGTTTGGTGGAGTGCAAACCCGGAAACGAGGAGCGGGACGAGCGAGACTAGAGTCTCTCAAAATCTGACGACAATCTTAAACCTTTGTTGATCTGAAATGAAGACAGGTTCAGCAACTGCATGGCCTATTTCTTGCTTAAAATGTTGTCAGAAACACAGTTTGGTGAGTAAAATATAGTAACATATGAGATCGTATTCTGAACAAGCCGCCATGACAGTCTAGCTTTGAATTTCTGGAGAAACAAGACCCACGCAACGCATTTGTCCAATCAGCTGCCGTTTTTCCCTTTTGGGGCGACAATACAGATTAGCGCCCTCTGCTGTTATGGAGATGTATTACGTCTCGTTGCTTTGGTGTATTCCGAGGCACTTTTTTGACCAATTCGGGGAGACTGATCAGTCCAACTGCATTTATTGCCGAGGGTCGCCATCTGGTTGATGTGTCGCCAGTAAACCAATACAGAAAGACAGATTTCTGATCTTTTCCCTTAATGAATAATGTTTAGCTACATTTGAGCAACTGAATTCATTCTTGTTGAGTTGACTTGATGAGATATTCACTCTCCTTTAAGCTCTGTTTTCAGTCTCCACCAACTCATGAGGAAAATATCTGGCTCTTTAGCTTCCAAATGCTTCACAATGTTCTCCAGCTAGCTTCTAACTGTGTCTGACAGTTATTTGGTGCTGAGCAGGTGGGTTTTTAGAGCTTTTTTGCTGAAAACCGCTGCAGCTGACAAAAACACAACAGTGAGAGTGAACAGTAAAGTTGCGTGCTGTACAGCTAAACAATGTGCTAAAAGTTGTTATAAAGCTCCCAGAAGAGAGGAAGCAGCAGATGCATACTTTTAATTTATCTGAGAAATTAAACATTATTCATATTGGCTTGGACTCTAACTTAATAGTTCTCCTCTGTCGCTCAATAACATTGGCAATTTCCTCCATACAGATTAGGAAAGAAAACTGATTGAAATTCTGATTAAAAATTAAAAACCATAAATACTGATGAAAACAAACAGTCCACTTTACCTCCATTGGTACGGTGTGAAGATGTGAGCAACCAGAATCATTTTTGAATATAAAAAACAAACCTCTCCCCACACTGTAAGCTGTGAAACATAACCATCAGCAGCAGGGGAAGGGCAGAATCTGAAGTTTTATTTGCCCGCCACTGTTATCAAGATTTAATGTTGGTTCAACTACTTACATTAAAGCCAATGATAATCTTTCTAACAACTCCTGCATTAGTCAGAGCTACTGGCGCAGGAACACTCTTGAAAATGTAGTGTTAGCAGTAATAGAGAAGGTATCTTCAGAATGGTTATGAAAAGTGTAAAGCCATCAACCAGACTAATGCCTTTCTCACATCTAATCCCTTATCATCCTGATGAATGAGAGAGCTGTGAATCAGTTTTGGGACACACACAACATTTGTCAGTTTAAGTGTTGACTATTCTGATTAGTTCCTTTGAAAGAAGCAGAATTTGACATTATCAGAGATGGCCATTTTTACCATTTAGTGATCCGTATGTAGTCATTCATGCTTAAATCCCTTAATGTTTAAGCTATTCTACTGTGTTTTTTCTTATGCTGCAGCTGTGATCTTAAGTAGTACATACAGAAAAAATACCTCAACTGTGAATCTTCACTTGGGTTTGGCTCAAAGCTGTATTGCAAACTTTTTAACTTCCTATGAGCCAGTGCCAGCCTCAGATCCGCAGCCAGAACCCTTCTGGATTTTCCAGAATCTGGGTTTAGGACTTTTGCCATCAGGGATGCAAGGCTTTAAAATGACCTGTGTTATTGGCGCTCAGGCCAGCAGGCTCATCATTATTTTAGCACTTTTATTTTTTTACAAACAATTATGGACATGCTTTTATGTTCAGTTTACTATTTCATTACTTTCATTACTTATTTTTTATAATATTTGCTTTTATGTGATTGGTAACGCTGCATAATAGAAAGTTTTTATGTATAAATACACCCATTTCCTTTTAAGTTTGATATCAATACTGTGTGCAGCAATGAAGAGTTTCTACACTGAGATCAAATAATTCTCACTGAATCCTGTTATGAAAGGAAATGTTTTTTTTCCTGTTATGACTGGAAAGCAAACATTGTCAAAGAAGAATATTTGCTTATTTTGACAAAAAAAAAAACGTTTCATGTTACTTAAAACTTGGTTACGGTTATAATTAAACCCACAAACTGCACTGACGGCTGAATGTTCCTAGAAGAACAATACCCATGTTTCCATGCACATGTTTTTATGCGAATTAAGTAATATTGAATGAAAAATGCCTCATGAAAACAGTACAGTTGGATTGAATTTCATGAATCAAAGTTTATTCGTTTTGATCTCATTGGATTTTCTTTAGGTAATTGTATGGATGCATCTCGCCATGAATCGAAGAAGATGAAGTTTTACGTCATTTACGCTTTTTTTTGCAGACATGGTGGGTGTCAACAAAGACAGATAAGTGGACAAACGAGGAGACCTGACAGTTTTTTAATTCATTTATAAACAAACTATAACGGCTATTTTAGATAGTTGTCATCTGGCATTTACATGCATCTGTGTCTGTTGTCTTTTTATAGCTTTATATGTTGCTATCAGCTGGCACATTTATTTGTGGTAGCAGTAGCTCAGTCTGTAGGGAGTCCCCATTCAGACCACAGTATGGTGTTGGACTGGTTGCCGGAGAGTGCCAGTTCACCTCCTGGCCAATACCAATATGCTATTGAGCAAGGCACCCAACTCCCAAGTGCTCGGGCCGCCTGTCCATCGAGAGCTGCAGCCCCCTCACACTGACATCTCTCCATTAGTGCATGTAGGTACTGAGCGTGTGTGTATTTCAGGCCTGTGTGTAATATGTATTCTAACAACAGAGTGAAAAACTTAATAAAGTATAGATTATTATTATTATTACAATTTGTTATTGATGAGATATATTTTGGCTAGGTAACTTTGTTCGCAAATGTTAGCTTGAATTTTGTGCAATTCAGTGCAAAATTTAATTGAAACACCTCACAATGTCTCCGATTTATTTTACCAATTTGACTGCAAAACAGCATGCAACGTCATTACACACAGGTTTTTATTTGCTTAAAAGCCGTTGGATGGAACCACACTTTCACCGGCTTTATTCACATGAAGGTTTTTAGCAAACTTCAGATAATATGATTGACAAGGGGATGGAAACAAAGCTAGTGATTGACAGAACAAGATGTCCTTTAAGAAATGAAACCAAATGCTAAAGGTCTCTGTAGTAAATCAGAGGCTGGTACAGCATCTGAGTGGTTTCCATTGTGTGCTTTTAAAAATATTAAAATGTAGAACTAGTTTGTTCAAATCTTCCTGCTTATCCATCTTGGCAGTTCCAGTAGTGTCAGCACTGCTTTAACTGTTTTTTGTTATGAAGAGAAAATGTTCTGTGTACCTTATTACAAACATAATCAGACAAAATAACAATGCTGTCTTGTTACAGGGTATATGTATCTCATTATAATAGGGATACCTTGTTATGGGTGTATGTTTTGTTGATGGTGAACTGGCTGCTAATTGCCTTTGTCTTTTTGCATTGGTGCTGGGCAGGTACAGTAAAGTGGGCTTTAAGAGCTTTTTTGTAGAAAAGGTTGCCGGCTGTGTCCAAAAAACAACACTGATGAGAGCCATGAGAGTAAAGCAAAACCGTTCAGTTGCAGGTCGTGCAGCTCAAAAACAATTGGTACTGCAGAACTAAGTCATCATTCTGAGTGGATTCATCCCTGTAGCTGCCGCTCTGAAAAGGGAACATAATGTCATATTTTTTAACAATCAAACAAGCTACATGCAGTACATCAGACACTATGTTTAATTTAGTCTCTGAGGCAGTAATTTGAAATAAAATAGACCCCATTTCAGTGTTTTTAATGGTTAAAAAGAAATTTGCCAGTTAAAATCAAGTGAAGTTATACTTACCCTAATTTCAACTTTAATGCCAGTTTTAGAAAATCTGCTCATTAGGATTACTTGATAATGAAGTCCCTTCCCAGCTCTCCAGGTGTGCACCAGCAATTGGTTCCGTGTCAGTCTCCTGTGATGTCACAAATTCACTGAGAGGGTCAGTCTAATTAAGTATCTGAGAGCAGCAGATTCATTATCATTCAGGTAAATTCACATTGAAAGAGATAAAAAGAAAATACACTCTGTACAGTGAGACCCTGTCACACGCATGACACTACTCTATACTATGAATTGATAATTAGGACTTTGGAAGGAGATATGTGTGAGGATGTGAGCAAAGAGTGTGTGGGTGTTTTTGTGGTGGCGGAGGAGGCAGTACAAATTATTAATGTGAGTCATGTCTGTCCACACTGAATGAATTAAGTGTTTGCACAGTTCTAATTGCATTGAGTACATAAAAAGGTCAAACGTGTTCAAAGGAGAAAGGGAACCGCATGTTGAACGCTAGCTTTCACTCTGTCTGCTGCACAGCTTGATGAAGAGATATTGAACGTGTAGTTAATGTGTTTTTAGCACAGCCAGCATTCCTGTGAATTCAATCAGAATACATCCTAAAGATAACATAAAATTCAAGGCAGATGTAGAGGATCAGGTAGAGAAGAGGAGGAATTCAGATGGGGACATTTTATTTCTAAATTCAAAGTGGCAGCACCCCGCACTCCACTGCTGAGCACACCTATCACAGGAAATTGTATAATAGGTATCCATTTGTCAAATTAGATCAGAGGCTGATATTGAGGTAAGACTGTTCATATCTCCTATGGGATTCCATCAGGCGGTGAGGATATTTTCAAAAGGCATTAATGTATTTTGCAGTCTCATACTGCTCAGATTGGATAGCAGGCAGGAGCATACGCTCTGCTAGAACTACCAGAATATCTCTTTCTCTATATATCTCTTTCATCTTCATCTACCATCATCTATCATTTGCTTTTCCCTTTTTTTTTTTTTTTTTTAAATGGTCCTTTTTCAAAAAGTCCACATGCTAATTCCTGCCCATAGTATGTCACAGTATACAGTATAAGCTATACAGAGTATCACAACATCTTGAATGCAAAGATGACACAAAGCAGCCTTTGTCTGCCCTATACAAATTCTTTCTATAGGAAGATGCTGCACGTACTAACATACAGAATTGCAGTCATTTGGCAAATACATGTAATCTAAAGCAACATAGAGGAACATAAGTGCATGTATTTTTAGTATGCACTGACACAGCTGAGATGCATTATTGAATCTGAAACTGTGTAGTGTTAGGAATCTGCCTGTTGACTGCTGTAGGGAATCAAATTGCTACTGGTGTGTGCTATATTACCATCATTTTTTTTTTTTTTTAGGATGCTTGAGCGAATGAATGATACTTTTCAGATTTCCTTTCTTAGGGTATGTTTGGAGTAGTTTATTCAAATACTTATGCATTTACTCCTTCGGCTTGATATGCTTCATTAGTAATGCCATTTGAACTTGGGTGGCACCAAATTGCCTGACTAAATATAAAATACAGTGCTGCTCATAAGTTTATGAAGCCATGCTAAAGTTAAAGACTAAAAAGAGGAATAAAGAATCTTCGTTTTAGAAATTCATTTTAATGTCTTCATTAAGAAAATTAGAAAAATTAGTTTTCATTAGAAAATCCAACCTTCAAGGACACCTATTTTATTTGTGTACAAATAATGTATTGTGAATAAATAAATGTTTCTTCCTTAAAATAGAGGGGGCTTAAGTATACACACCCCTATGTTAAATTCCTGTAGAGGCAGGCAAAGTTTTATTTTTAAAGGCCAGTTATTTTATGAATCAGGATACTATGCATCCTGATAAAGTTCCCTTGGACTTTGGAATTAAAATAGCCTCTATGGAAATTTAACATAGGGGTGTGTGTACTTATGCCACCTGTATTTTAAGGAAGAACAATTATTTATTCACAAGACATCATTCATTCACAAAGAAAAATGTTGTCCTTAAAGGTTGTTTTTTTCCTATTTTTTTTAAATAAGTCATTAAGATCAATTTCCGATATTGAGGTGTAGTCGGCGTGGGGATGGGTTGCAGTTCGGTGGGCTCAGGATCTCATCGCTGCTTTTTGCAGATGATGTGGTCCTGATGGCGTCATCGGTCTGTGACCTTCAGCACTCACTGGATCAGTTTGCAGCCGAGTGTGAAGCGGCTGGGATGAGGATCAGCACCTCTAAATCTGAGGCCATGGTTCTCAGCAGGAAACCGATGGAGTGCTTTCTTCAGGTAGGGAGTGAGTCCTTACCCCAAGTGAAGGAGTTTAAATACCTTGGGGTCTTGTTCACGACTGAGGGGACCATGGAAGAGGAGATTGATCGGAGAATCTGAGCAGCTGGTGCCGTATTACATTCAGTTTATCGCACCGTTGTGACAAAAAGAGAGCTGAGCCAGAAGACAAAGCTCTCGATCTACCGGTCAGTGTTTGTTCCTACCCTCACCTACGGTCATGAAGGCTGGGTCATGACCGAAAGTATGAGATCCAGGGTACAAGCGGCCAAAATGGGTTTCCTCGAGGGGGGGCTGGCGTCTCCTTTAGAGATAGGGTGAGAAGCTCAGTCATCCGAGAGGAGCTCGGAGTAGAGCCGCTGCTCCTTTGCGTCGAAAGGAGCCAGTTGAGGTGGTTTGGGCATCTGGTAAGGATGCCTCCTGGGCGCCTCCCTAGGGAGGTGTTCCAGGCACGTCCAGCTGGGAGGAGGCCTCGGGGAAGACCCAGGACTAGGTGGAGAGATTATATCTCCAACCTGGCCTGGGAACGCCTCGGGATCCACCAGTCGGTTGATGTGGCTTGGGAAAGGGAAGTTTGGGGTTCCCTACTGGAGCTGCTTCCCCCGCGACCCGATACCGGATAAGGGGAGGGAGGGAGGGAGGGAGGGAGATCAATTTCAAAAGATGATTTTTTTTTTTTTGTATTCCTCCTTTTAGTCAACTTTAGCATGGGTTCATAAACTTATGAGCACCACTGTAGTTTAATAGTTTTAATAGTACTTTTAATTTGAACTTCAAGACGTTTTGTTTGCCTTTAGTGGCAAAATGTCATGGTCACATCAAGGATTTGGTGTTTGGTGGAAACAAAGAAAACATAGGCACTGTCCCTTGAATATGTACACAAAACCTGTGTTGTCTTGTTTTATTTTGCTTATTAGTTTTCATTTAATTGGTAGAGGGAGCTGACGCCCAGGGCAAGGCTCTCGCATCCCAGAGTTGAGCAAGTTTCCATCATTTAACAAATTAGACCGAGGCAGAGCTCTGACTAAGGCCATTTTACATGTGTAGAAGGCAATTTGAGTCCATCCGTGCGAGAATGGCAGACTCCACCACTGACAATAAAACTACTACATGAGGAGGTAATTACTGAATGTACGTACTTTAAATGGCTATTGCAGAAAACATGAATATAATTCAAAAAACGTTAATGCTGGAATGTAGCACATGGGTGTTTGTATTTAGCTCACTCATGTTATAAGTAAAATGTATTATAAGTGTGATGTTTTTAATGTATTGCTGTTACCACATAAATGCCAGATGTAGTACCCTCCCTACTGGATAAGCATGTCTTACCACTGACTTCCATAGCTTGTGGCAAGCAACCTGTGTTGAATTGTTTCATTTAGCTTAAATGGCTTTAATTAGCTTTCTTTTAATTGGTAAAATGAGTAAATGCCCAGGGCAAGGCTCTCGCAACCTTAGAGTTGAGGCAGGAATCTGACAATGGCCTTTTTACAGTCTGCACATCAGGAGCTGAGTGAAACTGGAAAAAAGACGAGTGCATGTGCTGTTACAAAACATAGGAGAATTGTTAATGGGCCCGGCACATGTCCAACACTGAAGAGAAACCGAAGGGAGTAAAAGGAGGAGTTTTGGTAGTTTTATGAGGACAATTCATTTATGAGCGTTTTGTCAGGAGCTGTCAAATCTGACGCATTGCACAGTTTATCTGCATGCAGTCACATATTACAAATAGAGTGTCCCAGGAAGGGGGCCTCAAAAGGCAAATGCAGGACCTACAGTACATGTCTAAGGGGAGCACAGAGGACCACAACCATACACGTAAAACAATAAAGGGTGCACACATAAGCTTTCATGTGCACACACACACACACACACACACACAAACACAAACACACCAATCCTGGTTAATATGAATCCTCATCCTTGCCAACATTATGTAAGATAAAATAAAATTGATCCTATTACAGTAGATTGATCACCAACTGGCTGATGGCTCTCCATTAGACTTGCTGCTTGACATTTCTTATGTATTTTACTATTATACATATACAAAAAAAAATACATCATCATACTGAAAGCATCCCAACCATGTAGAGTAAGGACAGATTGGACCATACAGATGACATCATACTGGTACTGGTGCCTCCATTCTAAAGGACAGATTGTCTAGAAGAATTAGCCATAAGTATACTAGCAGCATATATAACAATAAATATAAGACAAAACAAAATCAAAATAATAAGCAAAATGTGTAAACCAAGAATGCTGCAGATAAAGGGCTGCGACCGTGAATGTTTACCCACACACGTCATTCAAATGACAAGAGGGGTTAAATTCCACTCAGTCTGACCTCCCCCTAGTGCCACTGGTCCTCTGTGCACCCATTACCGTGCAGACTTAGTAAATTGAACTAATCATCTTTGATTAAGTACAGACTCCAGGCTTGTGATACAGCAAAGACAAAGGTCATTCTTCATAATGCGATATGACATCGCAGCTTGAATTGTCGAGGCAGTGTGCCGTGGCAGCACTTGTGCATGCAAGCACAAGGTTAGGAGGGGAGCAGTGACAGTAATTGCACATCATTCATTTAGACAGATCTGAATACGGCCTGACTGTATAATGTAAATGCTTACTGGAAATTTAGCACCATAGTATTAGAGTAAATGTGCTGAGAATCTCTAAAGGCCAGGTTTTCTAACACAACAGCCATGTCGTTTGGGCTTGAGTAAACCATCATCTGGCTGAATGGATTTAAGAATATATGAATAATTACATTTGTCAGGATGTAACATGTGAAAAGGTGTCAAGGATGCAAAGAGAGTTCTCTGAAAACAGAGTAGGTTACTTAGAAAAGTAGCATCTGTGGACATTCTTACCTTGGTTGTACTACTTCATGCATGAAACTTCTTCTTTAGTTTGACAATAAAACCAATATAAATATTTTAAAGATTGTTGTGCTTTCTCTGCAGTATTTTGTGCATTTGATTTTAAAACAGAGAGAGGATAACTCCACCTCATTAAAACAATATCCATCTCTTAAGTTTGCTGAGTTGATGTGCTATTTAATTTTCGTCACCAGCCATTGTTGAGGCCCGACAAAGTCTAGACTCTCCCCATCCCCTAAATACTTATGAATTGAGAAAACACTGAAGAGAGACGCAGACACCTGGCTGACAAGAAATATATCTGCACCCCTGTACTAAGGGCCATCATCTTACTACTATCAACTGTGTTTGCAACAAGGTGTCAAGGCTTTGCAGTTTCCTTGTCATGCATAGTTTCACATGAATATGCAAAGCACTGGGACTGCCAAAAGCTGGAGTAGAGAAGCACTGGTACAGCTATTGTTGAGATCTAAGCTTCTTCTACTGAAGGTACACATGATTTATTTTTTACATCAAGTTGAGTGCTTACAAATAGATCAAAGAAATTCTGCTATTTACTGCACTGCATTCTTGCTGTGATTTTGCTCTGCCAATTGTTTTGTTTTTTATTACTTAATGATAAACACGTTTGCTAATAGGACTCGGTAGGGCCTTTACTCTGCCTGAAAAATGTCATTTTGGAAGATCATATTTGACACGTTGATTTTTTTTTTCTAACCATGTTTAGAAATGCTCAAGGAACAGTTGTTTACTAAATTCATTTCATGTTGCAGTACAGATGCACCAGGAGTTTTTTTTTTCATTTCTCTAACAATGATGAAACAATCTACTTAAGTCAATATCAGATTACAAAAACCAATTACCACATTTGTTTTCCACAATATTGTTAAATGACCTATAATCCATTTACGTCTTTGGGCATTCATTTCACAAACAAGGAGTAGCTCATTCAAGCTTCAATTTGTGCGCTTCTGGACCCAAATGTTTGCAAAGCCACTTACCAGCACTTCTCTGCAGGGAATGCAAAGCTTTCCTTGTTTATAAGAGAGGGAGAAATATAATTTGAATAAGCTTTTAATCTGTGGAGAGATGATCCAAAGGAATAGGCTGCCACTGCTTCCTTTTTCAGGACACAATCTCCTTACTATGATGGGACTCTATTATCATTCTGTGGCACATACACCAGTGAGCAAGAGGGAGATCATCTAACAAGAAGAATGAAGACAGTAGGAGAAATGGTGAACCTACAGTATTGCTTAGTTTTTGAACAACTTCGAGAAGACAGGAAGTTACTCCATATACCATTGTCCATTAAGTGGCATTACTTTTACTAGAGAAAAGATGTTCTAGTACTCTTTCCATCCCTGGATATACCATGGATAGCACGGAGCAGTTATTTTCAACCAGAGGTATTTGTCCCAGAGTGTATCTCCTGTAATGGCTACGGGTAGGCTACATAGGAACATAAAAGCAAAATTATGCTTTAAATATGTTTTAATCACATATTGAGTCAACTAAAAACGATGTGTTGACTGTGAAAAGCAGCCAGCAAACAAGCAGATAAGTCTTAACAGTTAGCTTAAAGTAATAGATAAACAGTTGAAATAGTTTGCATAAAGTAATGAATAAACAGTTGAAACAGTGAGCTAAAACTAATGGATAAACAATTAGAATAGATTGCTAAAAGTAATGCATGAGCATTTAATATAGTGAGCAAAAAGTAATGGATAAACAGAATAGATCACTAAAAGTAATGGGTAAACGGTTGAAATAGTGAGCTAAAAGTGATCTGACAGGGCTGTGGGGACACAGACAATAAAGGTTGCTGTGCTAGAGGACTTCATATTTCAAATAATACATTAAACATAAACAAGTGGTGTTATTGTGAAGTTGACGAAAGCTGTCATGAAGAGCAGTTTGTACTGATGGTACAAAGGGTGCTGCATCATGAGTTAGCTTCCATTGTTGTGACAGCCTGGAGATAAATTGGCTGAAATAGCTGAGTCATGTAGATATGGCATTTGAGGACAGACTGCACTTGGCTAATAACCACTCTAACAGACAACAAAACAACTCTTAGCGCTTGACAAATTTAGACAATAGACCATTAAGTGCACTTGAAATCACTGAGTTATCATCAAGGCTTTTTATCAGTCTGTAATCATTTTTTATTGCAAATGTTTGTGCGGGTAAAAAACACTATTCATAAGCAGCCAGTGTGCAGCTGAGATTTTAGAGGGCACAATTAAACTTGCAAATTTCTATCATCTGTGATTAATGCCAATACATATTCACTACCAAAAACAAAATGAATGTTGAATCCACTCATGGAGAAAAAATGGAAATCAAGAAAGTTCTGAAGATTCTGATTGCCAAGCGGGGAAAACTGAAGCTTTTAAAACACCCGTCGACTGGTGGGATTTTTCAGTTGTGTTATAAGTTGAATGCTAACAATTCCATGGCCAAAGCAACGCAAGGAGTTGGAAATAGAACGTTATTGGTATTCCTGATCAGCGCCGTCATGCTTCAATGTAACTTTCACATTAAGTTCTAATTGATATGATAAGCAATGCAGAAAATGAGAATGTGTCCTAAATGTATCTCTCCTTGGAGATTAGAAAGCTGTTTTTGCTACAATATGGAGGTACAAAATGGTTCCTGGTAGAGGCAAAATATGCTACAGAGAAAAATCATTTTCTATAAACTTGATATTCACCCAGAAGCAAGCGTATTTTTTAAACCGCACAGGATCTAATACTGAATCCTGAGGAGCTGGAATCAGAGGAAAATCAGTGGGTGTGAGCAGGTATGTCAGTGGGGTTTAGCCACTCCATTAAGTCAGGATGATTGACCATGGTGATTTTCTTCAACCCGTTTAGTTTCTGGCAACGTTGAAATTCTCCTCATTTACAAAAATTCACATAGAGACAGTTAATGCTGAGAGGCATCCGGCTTCCTTCAGTCTGCTGCTGCTTCACAGCGGACATCCAGCTAAGCAGCTGAGTGGAAATGTAATTATTTTTTCAGCCGATGTTCTTGATCTCAGTAAAGTAACATAACAGATAAAGCTGGCCATGGACACTATGTAAAACTGTCAGTTATTTACTGTAGATTCACAGTATCAAGACACTCAAATTGTAATAATTTAGCCAAACATGTGATATTGTGATATTTTTACCCTAGCAAATGTGCTCAGTAATGAATGCAACTACTTGTAGTGGTACAGCTTTCTGAATAGCTCCTTCAACAAAAGACATTTTTCTTTCTCCATTACTAGCCAGTTTCCTGTATATGAGCAGGCCTATCGCTTTATTAGCTAATGCTAATAAACTCCCCTCTGCAAAGTGCACCTGAGCTAGTGCATTGTTGTTTTTTATGCTGATAATTGCCTGCAACAGTACGTCCCACATCTCCACGATGAATCATCGCTTTCACCAGCATGTCTCGAATTCATGTTTACCTCAGAGATTACATTAACACATAGGAGCCCCTCCTCAAAGTTATGACGCCGCTCCTCTCTGTAAAGACGCTTGGGGTTATCAGATAGTGAGCTATACTCAATCACATTTCGTTTTGCAATTACCTCATCCTCATCCAAACACGGCATCTCACATTCAAGGTCTCACATATCCAAATTTGACTTCTAAACTCAGAAGACGAAGTGCTGAGAAAATTATGTTGTAAAGGATGTTTAGTCACATTGTTTGTACATTTGCATGTATGTGCACTTGCGTTTGCAGATGTGCGATGTGCGGATAACGACGTAAGAATGGTAACAGTTCATAAGATGCAGCTACGAGATGTTGCGCTGTGCGGGCTACATGTTATTAATGTGGAAATAATTTTTGAGGGTGAATTGGGAGTTTGTATATTAAAGGCAAGTTTAACAGACTGCTCTGTCACAGTGGAGCTGAGGAATTAAAAAGATCCCCAACACCAGCTAAGCCCCAGAGAAGTCCCGGCAGCAAAGGATTGTGGGCCGCAGAGCCTGTGCATAGTCCCGATGATTATCCTGTTCGGGCATCGAGTTGCTACCTCTCAATTAAGCTCATCACAACCACACCTAAGGGGGTTTACAAGTGCACAGCTTTTGTGGGTGTGGGGAACAAAAGCCACACACACAAACACACACACACAAAGCCATCATGCTGGGCCTGTGGTCGCAATGTCGCCTAAGCCAATTAGAAATCAATTAATCAGCTCCAAGTCTTTGCGCCTGCCTTGGACTGTGTGCGCTTGGATTGATAAGGCTCATCGTTGATGTTGATGCTCTCACACCTCCATCACCACTATGATTCAATAAAAGCTGTGTTTTTAATCTGGCAGATCTGGAGTCGGCACACAGCAATTTGTTCAGGGTCATAAGTTAATTATCTTGCAATTCGTTTTTGTTCTCAAATGAAACTGTGAAAATTTCAAATATGTATTTTTCATTACTTTTGGGGATTATAAGGCATGTACCCTAACTTACAAAAACTGTAGAAGTGACCATTTGTAGTTTTACTATTTGTTTTATTTACTATGTCTTGATCTGAACTTCCTACTGTCTCAGCTGGTTGGTGCCTTCAAACAAATCCAGTCTTTATGCTAATCATTTTTTGCGTACGGACATTAGAGCGATATCAATCTTCACCACTGTTTCCTCTGCGCCCAAGTGACCTAAAATAATCAGTTATTGTAGGTTTAAGTGTTATTCTTTTATTTACCATATTTCCACAATAACTGTTTGTTTGCTAGTGTGTTTTATTTTCTATACATATACAGCATCTGTCTCTGCATTACTGTTTCATCCTTGTGCATGCGTCCTCTTGCCTCCAGTACAGTCCATCGTCCTCTGTCCGTGATATCTATCTACTTTTTATCATGTCATATATAATTATCTTCTTTGATCTAATACATCCTTCTCTCCGGCTGCCTATTTTTGCTCCATCTCTATCCATCAGCTTCTTCCTGCAGCTCTGTGCTCGGTTCCCTAGCCTCGGGTCCAAGCCTCCCTTCCTGAGGTCGGACCTGTGATGGACATGCTGGCCGATACTGACAGTGACCCGCAGTGATTCAGGGCATTCCCTTGACAGTACACAAGATCGTATCAGGGTGGAAGAGAAGAGTCTCTTCTCTGTCTATCCACAGATGATGCAGATGTTGTGGGTGACAACACTGTGTCACCTGTAGAAAGGCAAATCAGAGTTTTTCACCACCCCCTTGTCACCTCCAAGACACTGTCGCCTCCACACACAAGTTGATCAAATGCGTCACTGCCACTCAGTCACACACATACAGAGGATATTCAGAGGCAAGAAAACATACATGCATCGTCCCAAACGAACACCTGGCAGATATGAGTGACAGCAGCATACACCGAGCGAACACAGCCAGACACAATTGAGTGACAGGGATGTTGCTTTCCACAACAATGCAATTAAAAGCTACGACAATTGCCTACAAGAAGTGAGTGAGGCTATTATGCTGTCAGGGGCTTGAAGGATTTAAGACGCCACTGTAAAGGCTCCTACTTGACGATGTCAAATTAAAACATTTTCCCCTTTACAGTAGTTTAAAGAACCCCCTCTCCACTTCTCATTATGCATATTTGAAAATAGATTCATTGTGCTATGCACTCTGACACCCCTCATTTTTATTGTCATCTTTAACACCTGTCTGTGGCATGTTTACAAGGCCGCTCATTTGAAAGCATGGCACCAGTTTACCTCTTCTCCCTGCAACGCCTGTGGAGCCACTCACAGCAGAGGACCTCTACCCCCTAGTGGTCAGGATGAGTAATGCATCTAAGATGTCACTGCAACATGGTTGCTTCAATGACACGAAAAAGCTTGGTTGCGCACCACTGACTACTTTGACTCATTTTCATATGAATGATACGGTTTCCAGAGTTCCCTTTACTGCTTTATCAAACGCATGATGAGTAATGGTAATCCGAAATAGCAAAACATCCCCAAAAAAGGCACCTTAATTGCAAAGTATGTGAAATTGGGTTTGAGGGCTTAAGTCAATGGTGTGTAGTGAATCCCTGCATGTGTTGGCGAGATTACTTATTGTGCAGCCTGATCATACATATGCAAATGCTCTCTCATGATCCCAGAGCATTGAAAGAATTACAGCTAGCATCCGTCACACTGAAAGACTTTACACTGGCCCATATAATCACTCAGTTGAATTGAGGGCAAGTTGTAAAGAAAGGAAGTGTTTTTCTTTCTCTCCGCATCACCATTCAAAGACCAGAGAGGGAGAGAGCTCCTATGAACTGCTGCTCACAGATGGTTTTGAATCATTTTCAAAGACCTTTTCTTACCAACCAACCTCCCCCCGCCGCACAGTGATCGGGTACAGCTTTTTGGTAAATATTTGATAGTTTGGCATTGCGTCTTTGAGACGTGGAGAACGTCCACAAGGAATTGTTTTTAGGTCAGCTCCAAGACTGCTCTTCTTCTTCATCTTCTTCTTCTTCTTCTCTTTCTCCCTCCTTCTTGCTCGCTCCCCGTGTAAACTGCAAAGGACAGGATGTGCTAGGCGGAGGAGATTTGTTTGAAATTTTCCCCAGTTCAGAGAAAAGGCATCAAGCATGTATGTGTAAGTGTGTCAGGAGATAACGGAGGAGGCCCCCTGCCTCTTGCATTCCTCCCGCAGTGTACACACAACCCATTTAGGGCTTTCATCCATGTTAAACAATAAGCCACCTTCGGTGAGGGTGCAGGGAAGTGGAGATAACCCTGACACAGCTCGAGAGATGGTGTTTGTTAATTTCAGATTTTGGAGTAAACATACAATATATGAAAATGCTTGCCAGAGTTGGAGAATGGCACACATTATTGAACCACTGTTATGTCTCGTCAGGTAGTTTGTATCTTATATGAATACATGAGCTGTACACCTATATTTACCTACTCACCTACCTTATTTTTAAGATAATTTATGTGAGTATTACTTGCAAATACCATCACGAAGTTTAAATCCTTGATCAAATATAAAAAACATAATTTGAATGTGAGCATCAAGACAAAAGCATCCCCATTAAGTAGATTAAATTCATAATGCACCTTTTAATTAAGGTATTTACTGGAAGGAACAGCCAAACTTTATTCAAATACTTTTAACCTGACCTTTTAAATTGATACATGCAGCATGTTCTCGAAATGCCAGGGACCAAGTCGTCTCAACTTAATGACACTCGCTGACAAACTTTTCATACAGCGTTGTCAGACTTGTTCTTTGGTTAAAGTTACACTCCTGGCGTTGCTTAGTAGTCACACTGCCCACAGACTTCAAATAAATGTTGAGTACACACTAGTCAAGTCTAAGGTATGGATGGGGAGAGGGGATGTTAAATCATATTATTACTGTGCCTCATTTGCATAACTTAATTCACCGTCATGCAGCATTTCTCTTCACACTCATATCTGGTTGCATCTCTGAATAAATCCCAACAAATAACCACGCTGTGTTATTGGGCTCAGATATAGCGGGGAGTTATTACATGGAGCCCCATATCACTTTAGGAGTTTAGAGTTTTCAAGTAAAGTTTGTATCTCTTCGAAGCTTCATCCATAACGCAGAGTTTACCCTGATAATGTGTGGCATTGTCTCCAACTGACTGAAAACCAAGGGGAGATTATCGAAGCTGCATCACATTGACTGAAAATCATTGCTGGCAGAAATGAAGATGTGAACGAGGCCTTAGGTCGCTGCCATTGCACCTGATGACATGTCAAATCTCCCCTCAAATGTATCCTCATGGTCTGGATTAGCCTAATTATGAGCTCATATTCATGAGAGCCAAGATGCGGGACTTGATTGTTGCGCCTCTGTCATCTGATTAGGAAGCTTACCTCTTTTGCTCTGATACATGAGCCTGTGTGGGTGTAATAATGTACAGTATGTGTATGTATGTAGATGAGAGAGTAATGTAATCTATTTTAAATGTCATGCATTCATCTCCTGCTCACAGGGAATAACCATAATGTGTACATTTATTTCTAACTATAATAATGTTCTATTTCAAATCACACATTTATTTAACATTTTCACTTGTATTGCACAGAGACAGACAGGGTCTCCAAGGTTTTTTTATATTAAGTATTTCCAGAGTGTCATAAGTTATACCAAACCTTAAAAACATTGTAAACACAGGAATACAAACAAAGGAATTATATTGACATGACCATTTTTATTCTAATGATTTATTCAGAAAACAAAATGACAAGTAAAACACAATATGGTCAAATGTTTTAAAAGGAAAGTAAAACACTCATCGAGCAAACGTCACTCAAAAACAAAATACAAAGAAGCCTTTCTAGAATATCTGTTTTATTTTTAATTTGCACAACAGAAATTAATTAGAAGCTATTTCAAATGACTAGAGTGGTAGTAATATTATGAACGGTTGATAAAAAGTCAATCAATTTACGTGTTGGGGGACATACAATTTTTTGGGAGTTTTACCTTCCAAACTAGGACATGACAGCTGATGCAATAGTTTAAAGGCAGTATTCTTCTCTGGTTTCTCATGTGTTGTGAATGCCACACCCTATTCTATTTTGGGAAATTAATTTCAAAAATATCATTGGAAACAATAAGGAAACAGAACCAGATCTTATAGCCACAAATCAGAGGTGTCCCAAAAGACTATTCTGATAGTTACTCTTTAATTTCAAAAAATTTTTGGGGGATTTTTTGAAGCGAAGAAAGTCACATTTGTATCTGATTGCTCTCCAAGATTTGATGTCAGTACAGCCAAATCCATAAAGTGGCTTAACAGCCCTTTGAAGAGTTTGGCCATTTAAGCTTTGCTTTGATCTCCCAAACGCCAGTGATCTGAAGTGATGGTTACAAGCTATCTGTACACCTGCATAGAGTGTGTGTGTGGTTTCATACATCTTGACAAGCTTCCATTTGTGTCAATACAGATACCAATGATCTATAATCCGGATGAGTGAGCACACAAACTGTACCATTTAAAGATTTACAAGAGTGTGTTTGGGCAAAATCAAGCTACCTAAAAAGTTTTTCCAAGTGAACGGAAGCTTTCAATTTCTAAAAGCAGTCAGCCACATTTCAGCAAAACCTGAAAAAAATCCTCTTCAGAGTCAGCCAATAAAGTAAGCTTTGTATGTACTAAATAAAGATATACGTTTTTCAGTAAAAATTCTTTTCAGGAGTCTTTATTAAGGTGTGTGCGTCTGTGTGCATGTTGGTGAGGAAATATACTATATATAATATACTCATGCATTTTTTTATTCCGTTCTTGTGACTGCATTGGTGTGTGTGAGACTCAGCATGTGTTTGGGGACTGTCTGCAGGGCCATGTTCAGCTCATGCAGAACAGCACTATGGGACAGTATTGGGTTACCTTGAAAAAGAGAGACAGTCGGAGAACAGTTATTTTTGATCATAGAACAAAGCAATGTGTAAATTCCTACCTCAACGAATCCTTTGTGTGCACACACAATACGTATGTGAATGTGTGAGGCGTGGGTCACACACTCATCTGCAATTGTGTGTTGTATTTGCAGGGGAACAGCATGTCCCCATCCCCTCTCGGATGTTTGTGCTCAGACAGCAAGGTCAGCCTGACTCAGACAGACAGGCAGAAACCTCTGGATGCACTTTTCCACCCAAGGCTGCATACACTTCAGAAGCTGTCCATAGCCCACAGTGAACCAATATCCACCTGTGATTAACCTCACATTACCGAACCCAACGTGTTATCGTCTGGAATTCAGAGCCTTTAGGCTGCACTGACTCACAGTGTAGCCTCATAAAATGCACCATTAAACAATTATGAGGCTTTACGACCACACCACCTGACCATAAGCACATCCACTGCCAGTGTTGTCTTTGGAGGTGGGCAAAGGGGGTAGGTTTTGCTGGGGGTGTGGCACGGGCTGATTACCTCGCCAGATTTATTGACCCATGATCTCCCTGGTTCCTAGACCTATTTTTATGTGGTAACAGCAACTCTGAAAGAGCTGAATATTGTCCAAAAAAGAACAGCTTGCATAGTTGGTAGTATTTGTCATAATGAGTTCTAACCTACATTGAAGCCACACAGGTGGCAAATATGAGTGGTGCCACATTTTAGATTATTGTGGAAAATCATCTGTTACTCTCGTTTCTTTTGTTGATTTGTCTTTGGCTTTTTTTTACGCTCTGGCCATGGTCCCATGCTGATGTATATAGTTTCATGCATGGAGCCACGCTGCTTTGAAAGTTCAGTTTCTCTGTATTCTCTGTATTAATTGGACTAATGTTACCAACGTTAGCCCTGTAGCCTGTAGGTTTTTGCTAAAGTCAGATCACCAGGGAATCAGCACAACCTGTCACACTGGCTTTGTTTAAAACTAGTCTAGTCATAACCTACACTACCGGTCAAAAGTTTGGGGTCACTTAGAAATTTCCATTGCACTCCATTGTAGACAGAAAACCAGCTGAGATCAGTTTTTTTTACATTATGTGCTTACATAATTGACAAAAGGGTTCTCCAATGTTTTCTCAGTTAGTTTTTTAACATGATATCAGATTAGTAAACAGCATGTGCCTTTGGAACATTAGATGAATGGTTGCTGTTAATGGGCAATGTAGATATTGCATTAAAGATCAGCCACCCACTCAGATCAGCTGGTATTCTGTCTATAATGGAGTGGAATGGAAATTTGTAAGTGGCCCCAAACTTTTGACCAGAGTTGTAAGTATTTACTTAGTTGAGAATGACATGTCACCAAATTATAATACCACACAAACTACTTACGTACATTTTGGGTGAAGCCTGGTTGTTTACTGGGATTCAGTCTCCAATAAAATTAAATTGGTTTCTATTCTCAAATTTCCCATGTGGGATCAATTAAGTCAATTTTTTGTCATTTAAACTATATACCCCACATTAAATATCTGTGCATGAAGATGGCCAGGAGTATTGGTATATTGAGAAAGATGCATATTGAACCAAAATACATTACATACTTTGTTCTGCACACTAATTTGACCATATATGTTATATTGTGTGGAAGTTTGGGAAACACCTACAAAAGCAACTTACAAAATATTTGCACATTGCAAAAATAAAGAGCAATCAGGATAATAAATCGGGTATTATGAGCATGCTAATCATCTGTTTTTAATTCACATTTGCTGAAATTTATGGACATTGTTACATTCAAAACTCCACAATTTATGTTTAAAGTTAAAAAAAATAATTTACCTTGTAACATACGTGCAATGTTTAATGAAAGAGACGGGGAATATCATCAAACAACCTCTAGTGCGAACTACTGTTAAAAGCATGTGAATTTCAAAAATAGATTAAAGAAATCATAACTTGATCAATACAGAAAAGAATAGACCAAAACATAGGAAGAGAATTGTAATGCATAGCTATTTACCAGCTATTTGCAGTTTACTATTTCTATTTCTAAGTACAGGTTATCATCTGCCCGTAAATCAATCACCCAAACATTTAACCTTTCTGTAGTTGACGGTTCACAGTTTAACACTTCCTCTCAAACAGAACTGTCTCTGTGTTCTTAATCTAGAGACAATTGTTCTTTGAGAGTTTTGTTTTCATGTTTCAAGAGGCTTTGCAATAATCAAAGCTGAATCAGAGTTAATTGTCTTGTGGGTGTGCAACGATACGTATGAGTGATGATGACTACATGGGTCAAGTCTTCTCCGTGCTTTGCTGATTGCTTGTGTGTGTGCGTGTGTGTGTGTGTGTGTGTGTGTGTGTGTCAGTCTTCCTGGAGGCCACAGCTCATATTTTAAGGGAGAAATTCTCCCAATAAAGCTGCATTTTATTGGTGTCAGATCGTTTGCCTGTAAAATGGTGCATTGACTTCATTCCCCTCCTGTCCTTCTAATTCTTATTCATTTGCAACCTGAGATACTTGTGTGTGTGTGGGTGTGTCTGTGTGTGCCTGTGTGCGCACGTGCGTGCGTGCGTGAGTGAAAAAGAGAAAAATTAGCTCCTGTCAAAAGGCTCTGTGTAATGTATTGTAACCTTCTAACAAGATGGCCACATCCTGGTCCATGACAAACAGTACACAGCTCGTGTGTGTGTGTGTGTGTGTGTGTGTGTGTGTGTGTGTGTGTGTGTGTGTGTGTGTGTGTAAATAGGTGTTTGAGCTCATGGGAGCTAATAAGGCCAATAGAACCAGCAGAACGATGTGTCACAATGAAGGTCACAAGTTCAATCCCTGCGTGTAATGTCACACTGGTGACATTAAGGCGACGGCCTCTTTACTCAGCTGCCTCATGCCGTTCTTTGGTACAGCAGACACCGTAGCTGAAAGACTATTATGTTCCCTAAGCCTCAATTACAGCATGAAATCTTATCTCCTGCAAGTTAATGTTCTTCTTCCAAACATCTGAAGGGCAATCAGCCACACAAGTAGGGAAGACGGTGGGGAAATCAAAGAGCTAGAAAATCAAAAAAATCTTTTAAAAAACTTCTTCACCTTTCCTTTTTTTGTATCATACACATGATTTCATCTAAGGACCCTATTAACCCGCAGGATGAACTTTATTCCCCGACTGGTGTACCCTCATCTCTGCGTGTGATGAGGAGATGGGGTCACCTGTTTTTATCCCGACCCAAGACCGCAAAGACCTTGTCTATCTGGTCCCCGGAGAGGTGGCTGTAATAGCATTTTCTGTAGAAATCGCAGGGCCAAATACAGCCGGGGCCAAGGTCAGCGTGTAGGAGAGGAGACTAGTATGGGCATGGGATTCTAACACAATTACATCCTGATAATCAGTGCTGTCTCAGCCAAGGACTTCTCAATCAGTGGGATGTATGTTAAATCCGAACTGCTCATAGCATTTATGGGTCGGCTGCTTTCTCTGAGCATGTGTGAAGAAGATCAATGCTATGTTAAATAGGTAGTCATGAAGAAAGAAAAAGATCAATGCATTGCATTGTTAACATCATGTTAACATAGTGGACATAATTTTACATCATGATACGTAACACTAATATGTAGCCTTTGTGTTCTCACAATTTTTTATTATTAATCAAAATGCAAATACCAACACACTATCTAATAACACATAATGAAATGTCATAATCTTATAACACCTGCCACATGGTGCCGGGTATGACATGCCACAGCTGTGAATGTAGGCCAGCCAATTGCTTATTGCACTGTGTTGGTTCCCTCCATCAGGAAATCTAAACAAGGCCAACCTGTCTGAGGGGTGATTGTCTGCCTGTCACACTGCCGTGCATCTCAATCAGTCATCTCCTTAATCATGTCCTTGTTATTGATCACAGTTGGGAAATGATGCACTTGCTCCCGATGTGTTTTGTTGTCGATCTCCGCCTTGACACGGGGCATGTAAGAACAATTATTGGTCTTGATTTGTTATTTTTGCTCCCGGCGATGCTTCTTTTGTCATCCTGGGTTGTCCAGGTCATTAAATCCCCAGGCACTTTGAATTAAGAAAGTTGTTTTAATTTGATTTTGTGTGTCTGTTTTTTTCTTCATTTTGTAATTGATATTTTTACAGCCCATTGCTATAAATAACCTGAAGTTGTTTATAATGTCTGTTTTCCTGTCAATCACCCACCACACAAAGGTTTGACAGCACATAGCACGCATAACGGCAGTGTTCTTTTTCACCAAACGTCAGATACAGTAATGATAAAATAATTTTGTTTTTAGACTATTTCATTTTTAATCTTAAATTGAGCATAAAAGTTCATTCTTGATCGTGCATGTGTGTGTGTGTGTGTATGCATTCCCGTGCCAGCAGGCCTGGCAATAGGCTCTTTATACAGTCTGCGGCTCTGACTCACTGCCTAGTGTTTAGAGGTTGGGGGGGGGGAATTGTCCTAACAGCAAGATAAGTCCAGGGAAATTCTTGCTTGCAATTATCCGCAATGTTGTGACAGTTCATGCTGTGTCACATGCTGTGAGAAAAATAAAAAATATGTTACTGCTCCAATTCAGATGCCTGTTTTGAATACATTATCTTTTCATATCCAAATAGCCTATCTGTTCTGGGTGACATCCCTTCGGGCTATCACGGAAGGGTAATCCACTCTGCAGCCTCTGGTATTATGAGCCTAATGGAGGCTTGTGCATTGGAATCAAAGTGCCTAACACTGTGCTGAGTGAGTGAACTGTCTCCACTATGCACTATAAACTTAATACATGGCTAATCGACATGGCAAGCTGCTAAAAAGGGCAGAGGCATTACTAGTTGTGGAGCAGGAAGTGAAGATTGCAGAGGCAGTGACAAAAAAGAGAATAAGAGCTCTCAACCTTACAGGTACAGAAAAGCTGCACCAAGTGCAGGGAAAAGATTAAGACTTGTGAAAATTAGATATCTGGTATACAAACATTTTAAAGGCACTTTTTGTTAGCCGTGCCCTTTAAAAGCACTCTTTATCATCCAGTAAATGTATTTGGCAAAATATTCCTAACACAAGGTCCACTTGCTAACGCTTTTAGCCACATCTTGTGGCCTTCTGCAGGGGATGGAGTTTGCTCAGTTGTCATGGAAATGGTTACAAGCTACATATAAGTTCTGCTGAGAACAACATGATAGGATGTGGTTAAAGCTTCGGAAACCTTGTGCAGAGAATGATTTTATTGCCAAAATTGGTATTTCCAAGTTGTTAATGAACCATCAACAGATCCCAGTATACTGTAATGTCTCAAATACTAAATATTGCTCGTCTCATTTCTTTGCACAAGCATGCAATGTCCTTTGATACTTCCTGTCTTCTTTTCCCAGTTCTGATATCTAAAACTATTGTGATCTGTTCTTTGCAAAGTTACTCTGCACATATTGTAGGTATGAGTGTCTATCATGGATCTCTGCTGATTGGTTTTTTAAAGTTGCTCCATTCAATATCAACAAGGGATCAAATTACTACTTTTATGTGAAAGGTGTCACACGTAGTGACAAGCCCACAGAGAATTACCAGCGGCTCTGCAGTCCCTTCCAGGTCAACAGTGCGTTTCAGTTTCTTTCAGTTCATTGGTTTGGTTTTCACGACCTGCAGCTTTACTGTTTTGATTGTCTTTCACCACACTCATCAGCTGTATTGTGTAAAAAAAAAAAAATGTTTTAAAAAAAAAGCTTTGTAAAACCCGTTGTACATTACATGCTCAGCACCAATCGACAAGCAAAGCAAGCAATAAGCTGTTTAGCATAGTGGAGCATTTTGCAACTAAAGAAACATATATTATGATCAGACTGTGGTAGAGATCAAAAATAGAGCTAATAGGAGAGAGCTGGGGCTTACATTTGCCAGATGGCCACATGACTCCAAATGGATGATAATGTACCTATAATGTAACTCATAACTCATATTAACTCGTATTTGTTGGATGTATAAATTAGCAACTTAGTGGGTGATAATGTCAGTGTTTAAAGCGTGTTTCCATTAACCCTAAAATGGCACAAAAAAAGGTTTGACAAATAAAAGACATTACTATACCCTTTTTTCATTGTTTTTGTGTTTTTCTTTGTTTTGAACCAATTATGGCATAACTCATTAATTTTTTTTAGCAGAATGTTGGGTAAAGGTACCAAAGGTACAGTACATACAGTATATGTCTGTGTCCGTCTCATACTGTAGACAATTGGATTCTCGGGGCAATCTAGCTCGTGTCATTGTTGGCCTGTTGTGGTTTTGTGTTTCGTGTTTTTGTGATTTGTCATCGCTGTCACTCAACTGTCAAATATTATTTTGTGTTACAAAGAGCCTTTGACATGCTGAAATAGCCATACCAGTTAACTCATTGCAGGTCTCTGGATGTATTGAATGCCTCAATTCAATTATGTCCTTATACCAAGAATGGGTTTGAATAAGCTTATATTTGGATAAATTGTCTATTAGATAAAACACACATTTCTTTTGCCACAAACTGTTCCCATGTTTATTTCAGATAAATAACATCTCTCACTCTGCAGTGTACTTTTCTTTCTAAAAATCCACTTTACAAACATCCTGCCACCTGTCTAGTCTGACGGCTGAGTGAAATTTAAAAGCCATGGCTTTTACATGCTGTTTGATGATGAATCATTCCTTTTTTTCTTTTTTCTTTCCAATTTTTTATCTGCAGTCCATTGTGGTTTTTAAGAAGTCTGTTTTCGTCACAGGGGCTCTGTACGGATTGGCAATGTCAGATTGACACAGAGGATGATGAGCACTACAATATTGAGGTGGCCAACAATGAGAAAGAGGTACTTGTCTTTGTAATGGAAATGAACAGAAGTCTAACTCTGTGTCAGATTTTTACGGAAGCTAGCCGCACTTGTTCTTTACCTGAGATAACCTCCAGTCCTTTGAAGATCAAATGTGACACTCTCATCTTAATCCGCCTCCCAAGATTATATCTATTTACGTCTTTAACCACACCAAAGTGAAATTCTGATCTTGTATGTAAAGCCATGCGTCATGTCAGATTGTATTCTGCAGGCTTCGTGATCTGCTCTAATCCACAAAGGATACCGAATAGAAGACATTCTGTAGTCACGCTGTATTTGCCTGCAACATATCCACACCAGACTTTTTTGAAGATTGCGGAGAAAAATAGAAGAAATTGAAAAATAAACCTGTCCCGCTTTTTTTTTTTATGTGTGAAGCAGTCTGGAGATCAAATCCAAACGTCATGAAGACAGAAAAAGACAGAGACAAAGAAAGTAAGGCTGTGATTTATATTTCTATATATTTGTTTCCTTATAGAAGCATATTTTTGTATTTGAGGTTAGGTTTATTGCTTGACATTTTAAAGATGCAGATAAGTACATAATCTAAGTGCCCTAAGGGGCCCCCTAGAAACAAAAATCTAAATGGCTGTCACATCTTCCACCATATTCAGGAGCATGTTTTGCCAGGTCACTGGACAATATGAAGGGTTGGATGATGTGCAGAATAGAAGTCCTTGTGAATGCCAACTACCAAACTACATTTTGAATTGAAATGACACCTAAGATGATAGTGACATTTTTCATTCTCATATTGGTATCCTGTCCCTATATATATATGTAAAGCTTGTGAATGAATGCAAAACAGTATGTTCTTAAAAGCATGTCTTCTGCAAACAAACATGCTCAGAAGAAATTAGTGAAACAACTGCCATGTCATTTAAAAGCAGAGAGCAAGTATCATGTTATGAAAAAGCTCAACCTAAATTGTTAGCAGAGGTCTAAAACTCCTGCAATACTTGCAGTCAATGTAATTGTTAAATGTACACTACGTAGTTAGCCAGTGTAACTAAAAACACCCAGCAAATCAGTGTTTGCTGGAGATTAATGATCCCTGACCTGTGAAATTACATTTCAGAATTTGTGCATTAGAGGACCCTTGCTTGAAATCCCAAGACTGTCTCAGTGCAATTGAATGAAAATGTGAAATAAGGTACTAGAGTAAATGAGTTATATTGCATGTGGGTCAAGGTTGGCACAAGTTTTTACAATCAGTACTTCTTCTTATTCCTCAATAACACACAATAGCTTCCCTACAATACTGAATTTTAATATTTTACAATTATTCCCAACAGGTCATATTGAACTCGGTCTTGAGATAGCATAGATATAGGTAGAGATAGGCAGGCCTTAACCAGTTTTTCTAAATGAGAAAACTATATCCAGAGGCTGTGAATGAGGAGTTGTCTTTATCTTTATTTTTTTCTCCTGGCTATGTATGTGTCTATCTGATAAGCAACCCATCTTATTATTGCTTTCATTTTTATGTTAATATACAGTACATGTGTGCAAATAGAGTTGAATACATGAGGACCTATGTGTTTATAATGTGTGTTCATTCTGGTATCCTTGTACGGTAGGTACTGTGACTACACACAGATTACTTGGTCCCCCACCAACACCTCAAGTCACAAGTTTAAATCAAAGTTTTAGAACTACAGTTACCATACTTAATTTTTTTTAGGGAGGGTGGGGGTGTAAACAGGAAGTATAATGTTGCAGTGGAGTTATTTAACGGCTAAAACTTGAGACCCGTAGCCCATATTTGTCTACAGCTTGGCAAATCATCCCCATTAAAGGTATACCAATACCTAACGGTTAGCGGCGTAGTCCTGTTTGTAGTGAACCCATGGATGTTCAGACAAGGAGTTATAAGGAGCATATTTTTGCTCTGATTTAAAATCATATTAATCTGGACCTCTATTCACAACCGAGATAGAAGATACCCTCAGAAAGTGCAGTCATATTGAATCTAAAAATATGTGTATCATGTCTGTGTGTTCAGATTTGATGATGACTAGGAGTTTTACGCTAATAGATGATTGATTTGGTCAGCAGATCCATTTTAAATTTTGCTGGAAGGAATAATACAAACAGTAACAGCCACAGCCACAGCAAGCTGAAAAGGGCTACATGTGACCAGCTCTTAGTGTGGCTTGTGACTAGCACACCTCCAACACATCATCAAGGTAAACAACTTTACCTTGCTGTGCTAGGCAGTGGGAAAAACCCTTTCACTGTGCCAGCGTGACTCAAATGCTCGCGGCCATTCATAGCATGGCTTGGCACGACTACTGTATGACTATCTGAGTAGATTTTCCTACTTTTTATGACAATTTCTTTCTATTAGATGGGATTTCTTTTCGGATACAGTCATTTCATCAAAGCATTCACCTTTTATTGACTTTCACATTTGGCTGTAAAAGAAAGAAAGAATTAGAACATTCCATTTGTGCCATGCTTGTCTATATATTTTTAATGATCATTCACCTCTAAGTAAGTAAGTAAATGTATTTATAAAACGCTTTTCACCGCTAAAATCACAAAGTACTTTACAAGGTCATAAAAAACATACAAGAGAACATAATACATATTGAAATAAAATACACAATTAGAATTACATAATGATGCGTAAAGTGCAGACAGGTCAACCAAACGGCTGTCTAAATGTACGTCTTTATCTTTTTTATTTCAAAAGATAGGGGGCCACAAAAACAGCAGACTGTAAGTGAGGCAGGGTATTCCAATGCTTAGTTGCTACAGACTCAAAAGATCGATCACTATGGGTCCTAAGCCGGGTGCGTGGAACAGACAGCAAATTAAACATATTAGACCTAAGAGAGCAAGCTGGTGATTATCAGTGAAGTAATTCAGCCACATATGCAGGTGCCTGACAGTGATAATTTTAAACCTAATCCTACAGTATATGCGACAGGGAGCCAGTGAAGAGACTTAAGAACAGGGGTAATGTGAGATTGTATATTTGACCTAGTGGATAGCCTTGCAGCAGCATTCTGGATTGACCAAAGACGAGAGCAGACATACTGAGTGAGGAGAAAAGTACGTATGATACAGTAGTGAATGTGAGATGAGATTAATGCAAGTATAAGCATCTCATGTTCATCATTGGAAACTACAGATCTCAGTTGACTAATATTTATTTTTTTTGTGATCAAATTTGACTAATTCATATTTCTTATGTGGCAAAAAACTAGATCAGTAAATGACATCCCCATGCTCTTAGTAGACACACAATTATCATACTAAGAGGAAATCTTACAGTTAAAGAGTAGAAACCTCCATACCGTACATATACGGTTCTTGAAATACAGTCCTCTCTAGGTAGCAGCTCACACTCACAGTGTAGTGTAATGATTCTGCCATTCTAATCACACAGAGCTGTCTAATAAATAGGATTATATCTACTCTACATTCTGAACTGTTGGTGGCAGTATAGGTCAGACTGCTGACACCATAACAAATAAGGGATGTGACTCATAGCTACAATGTTCACTTTATCATAATCTCCACCAGGGGCTGTCCAAGCATCACCCCTCCATTCATCCATTCATTCTTAACTGATGTATGAAAAAGGGTTGGCAAGAAACTCACACGTCAACCCACTGGGTTATTAAGTGAACTGGCCCACAGAAACAATACGGTGTATGTGTGTGTAATAATTTAACTAGTATTGTATCAGTGCTCAGTTTGTATTCTTATCCAGAGAAACTTACACTGAGTGAGCAGGTAGAGTTTCAGTGGATCGTTAAAAATACATGTTGTGATTGCAGGTGGAAAAGCTACATGTATTCATTTGATAAAAAATACAGTTTCCTGATCCCTCATACTTTTCCTCATGTCATTTCTCCTTTTTTTATATGCTAAACAGATGGCCTTGTTGTGATTGGGCACAGATGGGGTTTCCGTGGCAATATCAAACATCCCACACAATGTTAAATTTTCCCCAGCTTTGACTTCCGAGCAGAAATTATTTCAAAGCTTTGTCTGCTGCTGTCTTATGTGTGTCAGTGCAGCTTAGACTGAAACAAGCAAGAAATAAGCCACAAGAAGCCTCGTATAGCTATCAATTGCCAATATTACTGTACAGTCAAATGGCACAACATGAAATGTCTTTGATTGGCTTTGAATTACCTATCATGTATCAACCAAAGTCTTGGCAGTGAGATCCACCATGAGATCCAGATATTTATTTTTTATGTTTGTTGATGTGGCGGTGCTGGGATTCCGAGGAGCCTCGCGGAGGTGTCATGGGAGAGATTCAGTTGAACATCTGTGATGGGAGGTGCCCACTTAATAACCTCAGTGACATCCTCTCTCTCCTACTCACCGCTCTTTCTTTACTGTGTATCAAGCCAAGTTTGTACATAGCACTTTTGATTCTTAACATGGTTTACTTATATTACAGTCTGTTTTAGTGCTAAGAAAACGCAGATGTTTTTCAGCAGTTGCAATCACTGTTTTTATAAAAAGTAAATACATTCAGAATATTCCTCGTACAATTATATAAACGGCACTGTAACAGCACTTTCTACATATATATATATATATATATATATATATATATATATATATATATATATATATATATATATATAAGTTGTGACATCACCATGGAAGTCCTGATGGCTTGTTTCTGAATACAGGCTTCATTGTTCTCTGTGAATTGAGCAATTTGATACTTTCACAGTATTTACACAGCCCCTTCAATGTGCTTCATAAAAAAAGACACACACAATATGGGACCTTTAAAATTATATGGTAGCAAAATAGCCACTGACATGGCTGAGGTCCCACTTATGGAAATAAGGTGGATGCCAGATTTTTGGTTGTGAGAGCACTAGATAACTGTTAGGGCTGGTTGAGAGAAGTTAACAGAGAGACTGAAAGAGATAACCCAGTTCTGTTAGCTCATCGGTAAGCAAAAGTTGTTTTTGTGTGTTTTCTTTGTACACTTGGTGTGTTTGAAAAGCTCTCACTGTAGGTTTAGGTTGTAGATCCTTAAGAATGCAAAAAGTCAGAAGCCAGAAATTTCTTTTCCATTGATGTATCTTTCAAAAAGAGGTGAATTTTATCTTCTCTAGAGTAATGATGTAAAACATAAATTTCTCTTCATAAAGTTTGCGTGCAGCTTTATGATTTGGGAATTCAGTTCAGAACTACTTTGATGTCATGAAAGGCAACATGAAAGAGTTTTTACCTTTAAACCACATTCTTGATGTACATGTATCAAGACGCATTGTTTTTGACCAACTCACATCTTCCTGACTAGATTCAACATTTCTTAAAAAGTCAACAAACAGGGGATTCTGTGTTTGCTTTAGTTAGACTTATAGCTGGTGTGACAGAGTCCCCCAGGGACCCGTCTCGGGGCCCCTGAACATGTGAAACAGTTGAACTTGAGCCAGGTGTGACAGCAAGGCTTTTAATTCCTGCCTGAGCCCTCTTGCATGCTGCGTGTAATTGATCATTATAAATCATTTTATATAATGAAAGTTAGGCGTGTAATGGGGTCAGAGGGCTTAGGGCATGGGAAGGATCCAAAGCTATGTTCATCATGCACATAAAGAGGCTCAAATTTCATATGTAACAGTTAGTCTTTCAGTGATTCAAATATGTAACCCACCTAGATCTAATGTTAAAATGATGTACATAACACACATTATTGTCATCAAGACAGTGTATATGCTTTTATCCTTTTGATAGATGTGGCACTGATGTCATCTTAATGGCACACAATTTCTATGCATCTTAAAGGCCATATCCTCACTTCAACATGACCGGCGTTTCATATCTTTCATATCTTAGTTTGGTAGAAAGGTGGTGCCATGGATGGACACATGAATTTGATATGATAAAGTCAAACGTAAACCATCTACCAGGGAAATAATCCAGATGTTTACAACTGCAGGTTTCTATCCTTTGTTGCATTTCTGCATTTTTGCATTTCTGTCTTTGACAGTACATGGTAGTGATATACAGGAAGGAACAGGAGACAGATGACAATGATAAAAGTCCTGGGCTTTACCCAGGATGTTGCAGGAATTTTGTATGCACATCTACTATCATCTGTTAGACGTACTGTATACAGTGAGATAAAAGCCTGCTTCAATGTCCGATAGTAATGACATTATTTCATTCTTAGACACTGATTATATTTAAAGCTGCAGCGCCCCTCAATGTTCCGGTTTTATTGTTATTAAGCAATGCTGTTGCAGAATAACATTTGGGACTTTCATCATTTATTTAAACACTTTTCTACAACTGAATACAACTTTGAAGGCAAATCCCAACCTCACATCTAACGTCAGTTTTGCACAAGATGGCAACACAGTCTTTTATCTGATTTAAAACAATATGATGAAATGGAAAAATGTCAAAGGTTTTGTTAAAACCTTTATAATTGGTTCTGAGGTGTTTCGTCTGATGTAACATTGTGAAGGTGTGTTTATTTATATATATATATAGCCAAAAGCTGTAATGGTTTCTCTTTGGTCTGTGCGCAGATAAACATGCACAATTATCCATATGTTCAGCGCTACATCTAGTGACACTAATATGTAGTGTTGTGCCCATTCTGTTGTAGTAAGGCTCATTTTTTTCCAGTCAAACAAACTCATGCAAATCCACAGACCAGAGGTGTGTAAACTAATGTATGTGACTAAGTTAAACACCTGAGCTAATGACGTAAATATAGCAAGGCCCTGAGTATAAGGCATTCACACTAACTGTAAACATGCAGCATCTTTTTTGGCAGTCAAATTATGCCACAAAATGATTAGCTGCTGGTTTTAGGGCTAAGATGTTGGTGTGCAAACTGGAAAAGCAAGTCTGAAAGAAACCTGCAAGATAAAGGGTGACAGGTTTATCTTAAAATACATCATTTTTCAAAGGAATGAAGATAAGGATGGCCCTCTAACCCCCCCAACTCTGTCTTTGTCTCTCCTCTTGCTCTGTCTCTTATTCTGTCACACATAAAACACACACAGACACACACACACAGACACACACAATTGCATTAGCACACAATCAACAGAATGCATTTATTTCACTTTATCTTAAAGAAACACATGTGAAATAGCAGTAGCACATATGGTGCTCATTTCTGCACCAGTGGCCTAATGCTCTTAAGTCCATTCTTTGTTGTGAGCATCATTGTTTTAAAGGGGAAGACAAAGCGGGCAGAGTCCCCGTGCTGCTGTTCCATAGCAGAAAGTAGAACACTGAGGCTATTGTTTATGTCACCTCCTAACTCCCTGCATGCTTACTAAAATTGATGACAGACAAAAGGTCACAAATTGCGGGGCTGCATTTGGCGAAGAGAACCAAACATGATACCACACTTTTATCAATATCCTTGGTGCTTGATGCATCATATATCACAGAGGTCATGTCCTTTGAGTTTTCTTTCAATTTGGGGGTGTCACCAACCATTGTATAATTAAAAATCTGCAATGGTGAGTAGTTTGATGATCCCACGTATTTGATCATAATTTGACTATAGGCTAAATGTAACCATTGGTATCACCATTATGTTTGAGTCACAGAGGTATAGCATTCGATAATCCACTTGTTTAACAACATTTGCCGCTGTTCTGTAGATATGTCCAGAATCTTTAAAATAATCTTCTAACCATATAGATATAAAAAATATATAAATAAAAAAATTGTCTGTTCCACAATAAAAAAATAGTTTTATATAAAAAAAATTGATCACCAAAAAATAATATGAATATTTTCCTATACTGCAGCTATATTTCAAATCCAGATAGCTTTTTAACCTCGCACATTATTGGATGGTTTAAAATTGTGTACATACATTCTAATTCAGGGTGAATTGGATCATCCCCATCAGTCTCTTCTTTGTGTTTGTGCTACTCAACCAATGTTAGCATGCTAAAACGCTAACTAAGATGGTAAATATGGTGAACATTACCTGGTCAACCTCAGCATGTTAGCATTGTCATTGTGAGCATGCTTAAGTCAGCCTCACAGAGCACTTAGCATAACATCAAACTTGTTCAAAAAATTACCAACTCTCACCCTCTGTCTCTGGCATTTTTCAGTTTATAGTTAGTTTAAAATAATCATCGTCAGATTTTTAAGTTTTGCTGCTGTAATTCTTCCCCATTACATTTTTTAATAGAGCATGTGATGACAATACTCTTCAATAATCAATTAAATAAATAAGTTACTGTAGTTAGATAGACCATTATTACAAATTACGTTCAGCGTTTAGAAAATCAGAAGGCCTCTCCTCTATTTAAAGGGCCAGTTCACCCAAATTACTTCTAAAATTACTATTTTCTTAATAACATATAGTGGTATCTATACATCCAGATAGTTCTTTTTTTAGTTTTCAAATGAATGGAATTGCATTTGCATTAAAATCTGCATAATTAAATTCAAGGCAAAAACTGACATGGTCACCACCACGTTAACGTTACTATATAGCTTTGAGGCCTTACTGTGAGCACACATCCCTCTTTTTTGTCCCAAGATTAAAATTTGATAAGATCGCTCTTGACAGATGATTTTCTTTCAGAGGACCACCGAAGGATAAGCAAAAAGGAAACTTTTCTGCCTCAAGTCACTTTCGCTGTAAGAGTTAAATCTGCACAAGTTCTTAAATTGACACTTTTGGACTCAGGCAGGCTTTGAGAGAGCACTCTGAGTGGTAGTTTAACCTTTTAAGAGCATGTTGGAGCGGACATCAACAACCAAGAGTAGATGTGCGGTGATGTCTTAAAGGGAGGGGCTTGAACGGGGATTCAGTTTTTTTTTATCATTGAGTGTAGTGGAGGACCGACTGCAGACTGGCTCCATCTCCTCTCCTCACACTCGACTAAAGAGCTCTACTTTGTCCCGTTAAGATCCACAGGTAAGCGCAAACACTTCGAACTGCCTGCAAACTTAACTCTAACATTTTCACTGACGTGAGTATAGGAAGAAAGTTCACGACGCCCCGGATGCTTCAGCTAATGAAAATGCATTTTTTGACGATAGTAGATTATCACATTATCACTGTGCGCATGGGCTGCTGCTGAATACTTTTCAGGATATCTCGGCTGTAAGCCGCTTCCTCTTTGTGCCCCAACAGTTCACTAAAGGCAAAGTAAACTCCTGATTGTGAGCTATAATAAACTTTTCTATGGGCCGAGCGGTGACGCTGTCACGTAAATGTTTTGTCAACCGCGGGACAACACAAAGAAAAGCATATATCTCCTGCAATGTGCGCTCAGTCGATCGGGGCGGGGGTGGGGGGGTCCAGACCTCCAGACCCCAGACCCCCAGACCCCCGGCCTCCGGCCAGCCAACTTTCAACGCGACAGTTACCGTAAAATGCTAACGTTACATGTGGAAGGTGTAGCCTACAAAGTTGGCTACAGCCAAGTATAAGGATCCCTTATGGCTACCAGCAACGCCACATGTCCCTAAAAAGATCAAATTTGACCATGATGTCATGTTGCGATGCAGAAGCTGATTGCCCTTTGGTTTCTAAGCTTTAAACACATCTACCATCTCCTGCAGATAAAGCCATAGGACAGTGTTGCAAAAGGCCTGCTCACTCTGCAGATAAATCCACTTCTCATCATTTCGAGGTATCACATTCTTTGCAATCCCACCACCCCCTGAGGAAAAAAGGCTCTTTTCAACTCTCATTGTACTTGTGTTGGGCCAGCAAGTCTTTTTATCTCGGCTTCATTACATAGTAGTATCTGTTAAATGGAATAAAGTAAAATTGAGGGGGGGGGGGGTGTAGATCTGTAGGTCTTTTTTTGAATGCTAAGTAATTGAGTAATTGTCCATGAAACTGTATCTGATAAGTTGTGCAGTGTTTGGAAAACACGTGGAGAGTGTCCTCCGCTCCTTATAAGGTGCAGGCCCAACCTGGTGACAGGTGATTGGAATGCAATCCATAACAGTCTTCTAGCACAGTGGTTCCCAGCACTTTTTGTCTGATGTACCCCCACAGTCCTGTCAGATGAACTAAAGTAGGCCTATACTTTCTTGGACACCACCACGGACTCACGTTCAAAATGTGTTCATTTGGATTGATTTCAAACTGGATGTTTTTCAACTCTACTGTATTATACAAAAGTAGAGAACAACTTATTTGGTTGGTTTGTTACATTTACATTCGTACTACAAAGTAGCTGGATATTTCAGCCATGTATCCATTACTTTTAGCTAATTATTTCAAATGTTAATTACTTTCAGCAATTTATTTCAACAGTTTATTTCATTACTTTTAGCGTATTATTTCAGCGATTTATATATTACTTTAGGCTCACAGTTTCAACTTTTCAGTTTTCCATTACTTTTAACTAATTATTTCAGCTGTTTATCCAGGACTTAGCGACTTCAACTATTTCCCACTTCTTTTAGCTTTTTAACATTTCACCACAACTTTCAGCTACCTATTTCAACCAATTAACTACTATTTTAAGCTAAAAAAAGGATAGTTTATAAAGACTGTACCGTTCACATATACAGGCAGGCGCCATCTTGGGAAAACAGTCCCGACCAGTCGAATGATGAACGCAGTGGAACCAGTAACGTAGCTCAAGCATAGCGTTCAACTGTTGAAGATGGCGCCTGCCTGTATGTGAATGGTACAGTCTTTATAAACCATCTTTTTAATAAACTGTCTGTACACTTACAAAGTTATCCATGCTTCGGTTTACATGTAGGGACCCTCATGCTACCATGGAGTGTGGTGCTAGTTTGAGCCTTGTTAGTGCTATAGATATAGCGATTTCTTTTTACAACTCGGTACACAGTGTGTTATTAAGCTTTAGGTTCATTTTGCGCCGGATTTGTCCTTTAACTGCTTGCACGCTAACTACTTTTCACGCACTCTCAATCACAACATGTAGTGTTCAGGTGTTATAGCTGACTCAATGCAGATTTTTTAAATCAAATCCTGATTTCGTTTCACTTTACTTGAAGCCTCTCAATCTTTTCAAGTACTTCATAGCAACTACATAAGTATTTCCTAAGAAAAAAGCACCCCTAATCACTACACTAGGAGTTTTCTTTTAGTTTTTCACACACGCATACTCTCACTCAGCTACTTTTGGACTAAAACACACAGCAAACTGCGGGCTTTACACTGAAATGCATGTAGTGCCTTGTAGTATACATAGAAGGGGATTTTATAATTGGCACAATATGATATGGGTGCAGCAGAATCTAGAGGTAATTGCACAGAGTGATAACAGGGGTTTGGCAGTGTGGGGCGAGGGCCAGGGTTAGGGCTGGGCGGGCAGGATGTAGGGAACACTGCCATGCATTTCCGGAGTCTGGCTCTGGACTGCACAGTGCGGTAAAGGCTTCCAGTTACTGTACGCTGGCTCCCTCTCCTTCTGCCTCCCTTCTCTCATACACTTGATTTAAGTTAAATGTTGGATCAGGTAATTATTGTTCCTCATTCTCAACATGTGCTAGCATGGGGCATTCATGAATCTATCCCTGTGCAGTTATGTGTTAACATGCATGCAGTATTTTCTGTGTGCATTGTTATAGTTTGTCCCTAGATACTCACAATTCACCACAGTATCAAGTTCCAAAGCAAGAATCCAGACTTTCCTTGCAAGGCAATGGTTTCTTACCACCACTGAGCTAAGTCAGCCAAGCAAGTGGCAAACTGAATTTGAATAGAATGGAAAACTGGCAGAGGCGATTTTCTAATACAAATGATTAGACCGTACTGCTCTTTTTTTAAATAGATGTTTACCTATACTCTGTTCAGTTTGTAGGTGTTCCAAATGTGGTTTGGTTTCCAGTGATGGCATGCTGACATCTCAGTCCAAACATACATTGTTTCTGCACAGCAGGTGCCAGAGTTATTTTCTGGTTTCTTCTCATAACAGACCAGTGGAACTATGTCAAGCATGTTTCCTGTGTTCTGGTCTTTGGCTTACTTTTATGCAGATTTGTTTGTTCTCAGAATATGGTTTTAGACATAGATGCTTAATCAGCCTGCAGAACCACAAGCAAAATAAGTGCTTTCTGTTTATCAACGATGGCCGTGTTATCATTGTTGCCTTGCAACAGCAGGAGTAGGACGTGGTTCTGCTCATTTGTAGTGATTGCGACGGTTGTGCAGCTAGTGCTGCTACTCTGGCCGTGGACCAGAGCCCAACAGCGTACTCGTTCTATTCCCCCTCGCTTTTGAATTTGATAGCATGTAATTTGAATGCGCTGCATCCAGAACCACACACTAAGTTGTATAATATAGTGAGGTTGGACGGACAGGCAGATCTCAAGTTGGAAAATAATTCTTAACTCTTTCACTGGTTAGCGAGGGTCAACAAGTAATAGGCAAAAACTGTTAGCCCTTCTTAATTGCTTGTGAAGTCACACAAAGGCATGAAACCTTAGAGGATACTGTATATATTTATGTCCTGGATATTATGTTGTTAGAGTTTTGCAGATGTTTGTTGTATAAATCTAAAATTCCTGTTATTTGCCATTTTAAAAAGCAAAACCTCTGTCCTTGTTATGCAGCTAAGCTGACATGTAACAGTACTGTTGGTGCTCTTGGATGTTCTGGGGTTTGTTCACTGCAGCTTGAGCTAACAAGAGACCCCCCCCCCCAGTTGACCCCATACCCTGGCCAATATAAAATTAACCATCAAATTATGTCCTATTTAATTGACCCATATTTTCAAAGCTATTTCAGAGCCGCAGATTCAATACATACACATGCGTAAAGAATTTCATAATGATCCTTCGTCCCAGGATCTGTATCTTTCCAAACTATTTCCCAAACTTTGATTCTGCTGTCTGAAGCAGTCATGTGGGCATGAAAGACCTGCGTTTGAATTCCTCTGGGCTTTAGTCACACTCTAATGAAGAGGATTTGTTAGATCAGCCTTTCACTCGTGTCGTTTTCTGACTTTAAAGTGCTATCACTCAAGGCCAGATTGCCTAATAGGCAGCATGGCATGTCGTTGTTGATAATTGGCACATTGGCCCACCATCTGCTTGTTGCCAGATGCCAAGCTCTGCCAGAAGTTTCATAGATCTAAAAAAACAAACAAGACTATTGTATTTTTTCCCTTAAACTAAATCTTTATTTTTTTTTATTATTTTTTTTTTACTGGGTGATGATTTAATTCATGATGCAGCCTTGCTCCATATCTTAAAAGGTAAAACCTCCTCTTTTACTCACGTGGTTTACATTTCATGTGGTTTTTGTGGATGATTGATTGTGCTAGAGTGAGGTCAGTGCTCCGAATCAGCGCCTCTGATGTCATCCTACAAAGATGCATGTTCTCCCCTACATTCCCCAAAGTGGGTTGTTCAGAGAAGTGTACAACGTTGTTAAGAGGGCCATTTAGCCTTTGGGCTTCTTCTTATCTGATAAAACAAGCACAGGAAATGTCTCTGTTGGCTGATTGGTCTTGTGTTTTCCTTCAGCGTCCTCCCATTGGGACCTCAGACGGGCACAGTGTATCCCTGTGGCAGAGAAACCACCTTACTTGTCTCTCTTCTAACAGCTACATGAACTTTCCCTTAGCCCCTCTCCTCTCCTTTATCACCAATCTATTCTACCTCAGCCCTTTTCTCCAAAAAAGAAAAGATTACTATAACGTTCATTCTCACTTTACCCTATTTGTTCTCTTCGCCAGCTTTCCATTCTTTCCTCCCTGTCCTCTCTTCACCTCCCCTCCCCTCCTCCTCCCCCACCTAGCTTCTCCTTTCAGCCTCTCGTCTTCCTCCCATAGCGTCGCAAAACTGAACAAACATGGCTAATCAAGAGCCTGTCAAATCACCTTCTTAAAGTCCCATATTTTAGGGTAATGGGGAATTAAGGGAACGTGGAGGTAATAAGGTGATGTAAATCCCAGCGGCGTGTGAAAAATACTATTGAGTGTAAACACATGACTGATGAGGTCATGTGTTTACACAGTTAGCGAGGTTAACCACTCTATGAATCGCACAGGGGAACAGACAGGGTAGTGTGCAGGTCAGTTATAGGCCTGCTGGATTTTCTGCTTGTGGCTACAGAGGCAATGCGTGTGCTCCGTATGGCGAATGTGAAGGACAGCTTAGAGAGTCCACATTGGATGACCGCCATCATGGGAGTGAGAACTGGCGAGATTGGGCTCGTATGTGGTGATGATGGAAGTGAGGACTTGCCTCATACACATTAAACAATCAGTGTGTCCTTACATGGGTATTAACGTTAGTCAGACTTCTATTGTAATTCTGTTTCATTCTTTGGACGAGCTTCAAAGTTGAGAGTAGGTTTTATTCCAACCAAGTGCTGAGTATTTGAACATTTATTTTTAGGTTTTGTTGTCAAATCTAAGGAGAATACAATGTTTTCAGATTGTCTCACAACTGTTAGTAATGATTTCACCATAGATTCTGCCAATTCTTTTCTTGATTAATAACGTAACCGTTCTGTGTATACCAGGAGTATTCACTTAAAGAGGTCCAGTTAAAAAAGGTCTGAACCTCATGATGTCTAAATTCGTCCTATAAACCCCTACGTCCATCAAATAAATTTAAACAACATGCATTTCCATATCAATGGAACAATATTTATTTTCGACACAGACACATTCAAATTTTATGGAAAACAAATATATATATATATATATATATATATATATATATATATATATAAATAATATTTTTAACAAATACAGTTGTCCTAGTACAGTACTATGGCAACATTTCAAGTAAAAGAAATGTAAATGTTTAACACTATTTGAACAATAAATGTATCACTGCAAAATGTAGCGATGGAAATTTACATACACTTTGAACATATCTTATATAAAAACTCAGATTTTTTTATTTTTAACACAGTTTGAACATCTAATAGTTAAAATGATATATATTCCATGACAAATAAACATAATAATAAGTTTCTCTACTGTCCCAGAATTGTTCAAGAGACTGTATCAGGTACTGTTGTTAATGTCTCAGGGACAATGGGATATCCTACATTTTGAGCGCTGCTGAACTACACATGGTCACAAGTTCAGTAAGGTTATGTCTTTAAATTGGTTTGTTTTGTCCAGGCCAAAACCCAAAGAAATTAAGTTTAAAAGTAAAAAACTAAGGAAAAAGGTCCTCACAATTAAGGTGGAACCAGTAAATGTTTTCTATTTAAATTTGTTTTTGCTTTGTAGAGGACTTACACCTATATTAACTGTTTTTTGCAAACACATTTGTGACATATTATTGCCATTTGAGTTGATATGACAAATGTGTTAGCAAAAACAGCAACATTATCATTCATTTGGAATTGTAGTTCTGGTCACCTGACAACTGTAAGTCTAACATGTGCTCTCCTTGTAGCTCTCCTTTTGGTCCCCACCAACTTCTGAGGTAATTATCAGGCTCTTTAACAGCTAAATACCCAACTAGGTGTTATTAGCTAGTCACAATCTAATACAGTAGTCTGCCTGGTAGTGTACAGTTTAATTTCTTCGTTGGTAAAAAAACCACCTCATGCATCTGAAAATGACAATGACGAGAGCGGTGAGAGTGAACTAAAATCTTAAAGTTGCGGCTCAGAAAACCATGATCTGTGTGCTCGTCGCTAATAACAACACCTTTCCCAAAACACATAGTTAGATGATACATTGTTGATATAAAATTATTGATTACAGCAACCTTATGTACATTCACAAGTATGGCTATCAACTCGTTTGAACACAGAAATAAAACTACATTGAATCGTGAAGTTTCTAAAACAATTCTTGATCTGATATTAAGTCAGAATCTGCACCTAGGCACATTGTTTGAAATAGTGTGCATCCATCTTTCTCATCCGAATAAGCCAGTCAGGCAGCAGCACAGTCTGAGGTCTGTGTCAGGGCTGCAGTCGGGAGCAGCGGTAATTGTTTAAGAGTGCATTTATAGAGTGTACTCTTTGTGCCTCCTAATCAGAAGCATACTCAGGCATTTACATATGAGCCTCCGAGGATTGCTCAGGAATGCATTACACGCAAGGCAAGAGGACGGGAGAGTAAGAAAGCCGTCTCTAATGGGCCACTCCGCTGTTGCCATTTCTTTCCACTTCACATGTCACTGCCCTGTTGGGATGGGTGGGGGTGAAAGTGATTTAGGCGGAAGATCAAGATGCAAAGCCTTTTCCTCTCTTAACACCAGTAACAAATGTAGGTGTATCTGTCTATGTTTGTGTCTTTGAGGCAACGATACCAACTATTTTTCAAAAAAGTAAAACTCAAATGCTCTCATCTGGCTCCCAATCGGAGACCTTTATAGATTAGATTTGTTTTTGTGGATTCATTTCAGTATGCGTTATGTAATTTGTCAATTTTTCTCTCTGTACTCTAACTCGGGTCTGGCAAGGGGACAAGAAGAACAAAAATATGGCCTTAGAAAACCATTTTAATCAGACAGTCCTCCGCAGGGACAGAGGCTGGCAAAGGCGAGATCTTTACCTCATCAGAGCTCTGCCAGTGGTGATTGGGTGAAACACTCAGTCAGGTTTTTATTGAAAAATCCCTGCTCTGTACTGGAGGGCCTTTACTGTAATAGAGCAGCTCTACGGCTGCTGAGGTGACAGCCAAATGGTACTTATTAAACTAAGGGCTGATTCATATTATATGCCCTACTGCAGTTTAACCTTGTTGGAGGCTTACGGTTCAGCTTTAATGCCCAAGTCCAGTCACATCTTTTAATACTGAGATACATATGCATCCATCCTCTGCGATTATCCTCTGATCAGACAGCAGAGTTCACTAATTTCCTTTGTTAAAAAAGACACATGAATACAATGATTTGATATAGACTAAATTCATCTTTCAATTTGAGTTGTAATATCCACTTCAACTATGTGTGTGTTGATATGAAAGCTTTCTTAGAGCGGCACCTCGGCTGGGATAATAGCTTCGGGTCCCATCGTCTCTGCTTATTTACCCAGTACACAGCTCTCTGCACAAATTGAGCATGACGTCTAATGAAGTGTGAGCGTGGATTAATTACCCACGTATTCAGACTAATGGCTCCTTCTCTTCTGATTAATGATGACACATGTCATATGAAGGAGGGCACAGCTAAAACATATCAACAATTTTCTGTTGAAATGAGATATCTGTTTAGATATCTGTAACTACTTAAATATAATTGTCTTTATATGAAAACACTAAGTCCTACAGTCCTTCCTAGACATAGGGATAATTTAGCTGTAACCATCCTTCTATTATCCGATGAAAAGCAATGAACATCGGGTGTAGGAATCATTTGGTGGTGTGTGATGGTGTATTAGTATGTGGATGTGCCACAGGAAATTTAGTTCATTTTATTTTAGTACTAGTTATGATATTTAGGAACAAGTGAAACTGGCTACAATAGCCTGACTGATACAGTATTTTTGAGCAGTAACAATGTGAGACTCTAGAGTTTAAAAAAACCCTGATGTATTCCAAATAGTCATATTTTTGGTATAATTATAAAAAAAATGTTGTTGGTTTTATTCATAAGAGCTATACATAATCTAAAGCAGAAATCATAATTAGTTGTTTGGTATGAATTTGAAAGAAAATGGTTTGAGCAAATGGTTTTATGCAGATTGTTGATAGTTTATTGGATAAGATGTTGAAGAAGGCAGAGATAGTGCATTAGAGGGATGGGGTGCCTGTTCTGGCTGGCCTCATTAAACCTGCCTTAATGAGAAACAAAACACCCAGACGCCCCCCTAGAACAATGTGTTCTTGTTATCAAAGAGTCTGCGTCCCGTGTATGATGGAGTCTGGCTTGCGTCCCGGCATATTTTTCACAAGACTCACTGTGCCTAAGTCAAGCCCTGAGTCCTGCAGTGCCACTCACTTCTGTGACAGCCACCTGGGAGACCACCTTGGAAAATAGGCCCCTATTAGTTCAGGTTAGACTTAATGACCAGTAATGGTACACCGGCCAAGCCAAACTGTGCAAAAGGGCTCCGGGCAGGTCGAAATGAAATACCAGTCACTCAAGCTCTGAACATAAACACAAGGTGGGTGGTGGGTGGGGTGAATAGGTATGTCTGTAGGTGTGTGTGTGTGTATGAGGGCGTTCAGACATTCATCTATGTGTTTGAGAGTAACCCAGATGGAGGAGACAATTTTCAAGAACGAGGAGATGGATAAACCCCCCATGGACAGATTATTGGCGGCGGGGGGGGCTTTGGTTTTGGATGTATTCCCATTTAGCTCTGGTTTGTGAACCAAATCTCATTTCCAGTATTGCCATCAGCTAAAAAAAGCTTGCAGCAACTTCAACGGAGCAACCAGAGAAGCCTCCTAAGAGCACCGCTCAATTATTTACAATTTCATGGCTGTCTGAGATATGTGTTATTCTAATAAATTTAGGAATTAGGAGGCTTAAGTACCGCACATATATTAACCTCTAAAGCTGAATTTTATCCTCAATTTAGTGGTAAATGCCACATCATGCTAATGGCATTCAATGATCGCATCTTCCATGGTCTAAATAATTCGTGGTCTAGAATTAGCACAGGCATTTAAAGTAAGAAATTTCACCATTTAAAATTGTATGATATGAGTTAATCAGCCACTGAATACATTTACTTTTAACTCCCAGGGAGAATGAGCTGCAGGCCGGAAAAAGGCAGACTGAGAAACCTGTAAAAAAGTGTAATCTTGAATGAAAGAGACGAAGACAGAGGGAGAGAGAGAGAGACTGAGAGAGAGAGTTTTGTTATGTCTCATGAAGCTCTAGGGTTTCCTGGAATTTCTGGCAATGCTTTCCAAAGTCACATAACCACAGAAAGAGAAGAAATAGAGACAGACTGGGGGTAACTCTCCTAAAGGACACAGTTCAAGACGCTCTACTGACAATCGCCGCTCTGCCACTGTATACGGCAGATCTGAAGATCTCTGGTGTTTGCACTGGCAGTCACTTTTACCTTTATTAGACTGACAGAGACAATGAAAACAGTACAAACACACCTGCAGACAGTGTAGAGTATAAGGTGTCATACATTACCTACTGTATACCTACAGATTAAAGACCCCGGCTTGGGTCTTTCACCTCGAGGGGGAACAGTAGACGTAGCTGGCTGGGTGCCACACTAATAATAACAGCCAGCACAGCCATGCACGAAAATGAGATCTGGTAAAGCTAGTGAACTTTAGCCCTGTAGAGCCCTGAAAGGATTTGAGGTATGAGGAGAGTGGAATGTATTTTTTGGAAGGAGAGGTGAGCTCTCTGTCACTTAGAGAATGTGCATCCGCTCATTCAAAAGCAATGCTAATGCTTTAATGCCGTAAAATTTGATCCAACAGACCACTGAAAGATTGGAAAAAATGCCATATTTTCCACAGAGATATGATATCTGTTGGGATTTCATCTTTGTCTCAATGAAAGAGCTTCACATTTCTAGTTCCTGGCATCATATCTGTCAACCATTGTAGGTGGACTGGGATTAGGACTGGTTTACTTCACAGAATTTTGTGCTGACTTCTGCAGTCCTTTGTCGAGAGCTATGCTCTTCCTTTTTCTATTACAGTCCTCCTTCCTATAACTAGTGTTTTCTTCCCTGTGCTGGCTGCACACTTGATATGTACCAGCTTCCACTTGGAGAAAAGCACTACAGTAAAATTCTTGAAGTATTGAATTTAATCTCTTAGATAGACCTAAACGTAGTATTGCACTTTTTCTTATCAATGCAATGCAAAATGTTTTCCTGCTGACTGTAGAGGGTGGTAGATTCATGCAAATGTGTAGTGCATGGAACACATAAAACACAAAGAAGACAAACAAGATGCAAAGTTTTCTAGCTGTTCAACAGTTAGTGATGATAACACGGCAATAAAAGGAACACTGTGCAAAAGGCAGGAAAATCAGACGATTGTTAGTCGAAAAAAAAAAACGCTTTAAAAACATTTTATCAGAAAGAAAATGCTTTCAAGCCTTAAAGTTGCATTAGGGATCAAATGATCGTGTGTAATGTAAAAGGTGTTGCTCAGATTCATATGTCAGATTCATATGTCATCTGATATATGACAGCTTCCCTACGGAAACCCTGAAAGTTTTTTCGGGCATCCCGTCGGCCAAGACCTAGGTTCAAATCCGACGTACAACTTAAACTTGGTTTTCTCCTACTATCTCGTAGGTATGAGTTAAACTTTTACTTCTTAGTTAGGCTGTTTTAAGGGTGAGAAAGTCGTGCTGAAGCGCTATAGATATGTCTGGTATAGACATTTGTTGTTAACTAAGAAGGTAAAAACTTTCAATTTCATTTGTATCATGCACTAAGCCGTCAGCACGTCTTTCTAGTCCTTACAACTTGTAAGAAATTAAGAAGTAAAAGTTTAACTCGTACGTACAAGATAGTATCGTCTACATTCATGGCCAAAACCTAGGTTTAAGTCATATGTAGGACTTAAAAAAATGTCCACCTTGCCTTTTAGGGCTTCCGTAGTTCCCCTCATCTCTACAGACCTTTTTAGCATTTTTAGCCTGTTGGTTTGGTTTTTGCAGCCCGCAGGTGTACTGTTTTGATTAGCTTTGTTTTTTGTCGGAGCAGGCTGCTGTATTCGTTACCTGCCTAACACCAAACGCACCGACAGTAAGCATTTAGCTAAAAGAAAAGTGAATAATGGAGTTACATTTGCCACGTGGCCATACACGTGACACATGATCTGCTGAATGCGTAAATAGCTTGCTGTCTCCCAACTCTTTGCCTTCAAGTGGCCACAAAAAAATCAATTAAAGCCGCAGTAGGTAGAGAGCAAAAAATTTGCAGGATTTGAAGTAGAATGAAATCTCTTCCCGCGGCTCTCCCCTCTCTATTGCACGGGCAATGTCTGTGCAGAACAGCCAATCGGAACGCTTTCTACTTGTGATTGGCCAAAGTCTCCCATCACAGGCTAGACTTTCTAAAGTCTGAAAACAAAGCCAAGAGGAGATGTAGGAGTCTAGTTATCTCTTAGACCACTTGAATTACAATATGCTAAAGTTATTAATCTTTTCCCAATGATGTCAAAAACAAATTGCCTACCACAGCTTAAATGCTAATAAAGGTTTAAACACTGACTACAAACATAACTGTGTAAAGTACCTTTAAAGGAGCCTAACAGTATAGTATAGTAGACCTAAGTGTGCAATGTAACTTGATCCTGTTGAATGCCTCTCAACATAAAAAAAAACACACATTTTCTTTTCTAAGTCAGTGTCCATTAAAGCCCATTTGTCAACTTGTCTGCTGAGTATACTGATCAGAGATATCTCGCAGTTTCCACACCTGGCTATGAGTCCGAGCACATCCACCATTAACTGGCTTGGCCCCGCATCAACTCTCTGAGAGCATGTCAGGGTCGCATGAATATGCAGAGAGAGAGAGAGAGAGAAAAATTTAGAGAGTCATAAGATTAAAACAAAACATCCCTGGCTGTCTGCTCTGAAAATCTCTCTTTTACCATTCCTATTTATGTGTGTATTTTTGCAAGTGTCCTGTCTGTGCTTTTGCTAAATGAACCCTTGATTTCTCCCAGTATGAACTGAAAGCACTGTCAAGGGATAGTGAATAGTCCTTCCCGGTCAGGTCATCTTGCCCGCCTGCCCGCCACCCCACCCACATCCCTACTACGCTTATACCCGCTCCTTAATCTTCTCCTATCTATCTCCAGGAATGCAGCCCCTTATTTTGAAAAAATACCTTGTCATGTAATACCCTTGAAAAGCCTCGCAGCACACTTCAAAAAATTGGCATTCCGCTGCTGTGATTTACTGACTTGTGTGTTAAAACAAGGCAAGACAGATAAAGATTTATGACATTTGGAGAGATTTAAATAAATATGTGCTCTGCTAAAGGCAAACTTGTGTTAGGGTTTGCACTCAGCTGTCATGTTTTCTCGGTATGTGGGGGCATTGCATCATGCGTTTAAGCTTCACTCTAACCCCATGTATGTTTCCATGTAAGGTATGATGGGAAGACGTTCTCTCTTAGTGTGATTTGAGCCAGCCACATTAATCACTCTACCGTTTATATTCCCCCTTTTTTTTTTTTTTATATCCCTCACGTTTTTTCCCCTTCTTTCACCAAAGTGTAATTTCTCTCCAGCCACTGAGAGCCACGCGTCCATCATGACAAGAACGTGGCTTTTATAGGAAGCATGTCACAAATGTTCAGCAGATCCATTTTTTGCCATAGAGAAACACATCAGGAACCTCTCAAGCTTTATGAGAAATACATTTTTTATGTTCCACTTAATGTTTCCAGCATGTCATGTTATTGCCCGTATACTAGAGGCTGTGGGCTGCTGAGAATCATGCTAATCACGTATACTTTTACATTTTAGTCATTCAGCTTTGGTACATATCCCGAGTGACTTTTACTTATTAAAAAAGTACAAGTTCGGGATCTTGCCTGGGGGCCTTATTGCCAGGCGCGCTTTCAGTTTCTGGTTATAAGAGCTGAACTTTAGCTCACAGATATGAAAGAAAGCAAGGATTTTAAGCATCGTAGGGGTCATTTCTGCTCTGTTCCGTCCTGTTTTATCCTTTTTCTGCTTTATTGCCATCAGCTGGATAAACTGTTCTGTCGCTGCAGTGTCGGCAGTAGCAGTGCTTGGACTAAAACCTGCAATATATCAGCACTCTAGTTCCACTAGTCTGTCTGGTCAGCTTACTAGTAGCAGATTAATGTCCTGTTGAGGAGAGACAGACTCCTGCCCAGGCCTCATTTACTCTGACAAAAGGCAGGTGTCAAGACGGGATGTCCTAAAGAAACAAGAGGAGGCTGCTTTTCCTTTGGAAATGGAGCTGAGAGAAGGATGAGGAATGGGTTCACGACAAGTCACATGTTCTGGTGTGCATTGCCTAAAGTGAGAAAACTCTGCCAATAGTGCAAGAGGTTTCCATGATCATTAAATGACCTGTTCATTGAGATTACTGTCACCTCCTTTGTCATTAGCTTCATACAGCATCTGTCTGTCATTATTTATTTACAATCCTATTTAATAGACTTAAAAGTCACAGAGTGCCCTAAGGTACTGAGAGACTCAATGATGTTGTCCTTGTGTATTCATCATAACTTTGGTTTGTTATGACAGGGAAATGATGTGGAAAAATGTCATGTATTTATTCAGTAGTCCTGGTTTGTTTTATACTATTATAATGTAGTTGTCATGCAGTCTTGGCCCTTGATAGCATGTATGTTCTGACATCTCATCTGGTTCTGAGTGACAAAAAGATGAAGGTTTTGACCATAAATGTCCTTGTGGAATTACACAACAGACTGTTAACATTGCATGTCAAGTGCAGGGGTGCATATTTATTCAGATTATTTGATATCCAGATTAATTTCCACCAGAATATTTGATGTATTTTGCAAGGAGTTGCTTACATAAGAGGGCTGCAGTGCTGAAAACCTCCTGGATCCTGAGGTAACAGGATAGGAAAGAGCCGGAATGGCTTGTTAATGACTTTGTTCATTGCTGGGCAGCAAATTTTAAAATTTGACTCAATCGATATTATCATGATTCTAGTAAAACTCTTGTACCATCAATCAACAGATTATTTCACTTCAGGGAGATGCAGCTACAGGTAATTAGCATTAAGATAAGTTAATCACCTGCTGGTTTTAGCTTCATACAGTAGGATACAGAGATGAGTGGTATCAATGTTGCCCACTAGAAGTGTATTTGCTAAATGGCTAACTTTTTCTTTAAGATTGTAAAAAGATAAATATTTTTTTGCAAAATATAAAAAAAACATGTACAGTCCATTCTCTGTCACCAAGCATAGCTTAAACTGTTTCAAGAAATATACGTTAATACATTTGAGTTTGTGTACAGATTAAGCAATCACACAGAGCCAGGCTTGCTGTTTTCCTGCCAGCTGGAGCTTCATATGCTGTGTACAAGAACGAGACCAGTATCAATCTGGTCATCAAACATTCATCAAGAAAGTAGATAAACATATTTACCAAATTGTCAATCTATTATTTTAAGATTGAATACAAAAGTACAGTGACTTCTTAAGTTGGTTTTGTTAAAAAAAAAAAAAAAACAAGTAGGCCAACAAGTCCCTTTATTTATTGTTTTGTGCTGTGCTGAGTGTAGCCTCCCCCATCATCTCCCAGCTGTTTTCCTCCATTGCTGGCGGTTCACACACACACTCCAAAAATGTCCCTAATAATTTGATAAGTTTCTTGCAAAATGACACAGCCGCATATTTTTTGCAGTGCGGCAGTGGCAGGAGAATGTCAGTCTGCATATAGCGGGGGGTAGATAAACAAACTGTTTCTAACTTAGGCAGAGGACTGTGGCGTTTGAGACGGCTGCTTTTTCACCAAGAGGAATGTTCCCTTCCAGGGGGCTCTGATTCAAAGTGCACTGCTGAGACTCCAGTATAGAGCTCATATGTGAAAGTGAAGAAAGCTTTTGTGTGTGTTTAAAAATGAAATGTCAGCGTAGTGAAAGGATCGGTGTGCCTCTCTTTCATGACTCCTGAGTCGTGCAGGTGTGTGTGTTTGTGTGTGTCAGCCCAACAGTGTTCGCTGAGATGTCACGACAGGTCCAACATCACCATCAGTCATGCTGTTCTGAGAGGGAGCCAACTCTGCGACCACTGTGTAGTGAGTGTGAGAGCTCTATCTTGCTGTGCACGCAGCATGCAAAGGAACCTCCCCCTTTTTTTTTTCCCAGTTTGGTTACGGGAAAAGGCAGCATTTTTTCTTTCCATATTTGGTCATGTGGAGCACAGCCAGGGAGCAGTAGCCTTTTGATGCCGTACAAACATCCCTATTTTGTGTGGGATTTGTACTTTTTGGAATGCTTTTTCTCCCAATTCTGCCTGATTGTGGGTGTAGCATCTAAAACTGCACTTTAAAAGGGACACAAGTCTTTTAAAAGTCAAAGACCGGAGAGGAATTGTGCTGGCTCTTGCTGCTGTTTCACAAATAAATTGCCTTTTTACAGTATTATTTATGATTTGGGCAGCAAGAATCCAACGTCTAATGCAAATGTCCCTCTTAAAACCACAATTTTAAAGTAGGAACAATGTTTTATAACCATTCTTTTTAGTCAACTGCTACATGAACTTCTCTTGGGCAGTTATTTAATTTGGTAAATTGGATCAGCAGCTGACAAATACTAATTTATCATCTAATTTCAGTGGTTACCTTTAAAGGGCTTCAGGTAAACTTTTAGCTGAAGCTGGATTTAGTTAGATTTCCTCAAAATGAGAATACAGATGGTATGTTTTCAGTTTAAATGGACTATCCGTGTGATCAAACCTGCTCTCCAAAAGCTGTGAGATTCAGAAGATGGATATGGCGTGTTGGGGAAATGTTTTTATTACAATTTAAGTGTGACTTAGCTTCAGGCGTGAGGTTTAAAGACATAAACACACACCCTCAACCTGATGGGGAACGCCGGCTGGTGAAGCGCAGGTGTTTTCTGCTTTCGCTCCACAGAAGTGAAAGGTCGTAATACCTTGAGATCTCATGCGGCCTGTGTAACGAGCGGCACAAAACTCCCATCCCTGTGTGGGACCGTGAGAGGAGAAATTATTAAAAGAACAGTGAGTCATAGTCTAAATATATTCGATAGATGACAGTGTGCTTAAAGTTTAGTGAGGTTATCTGGCTGACAGTGGAAAATAAAACACACGATTGAAGAATGCTACATAGAAAGTCATTTGTTTTAATCAGGGCAACACAAGAGTTTAGAAAGTATCCAACTACGGCTTCCTTTCCAAAAGAGATTTGGCAGTTGGAAGATAATTGAAACAAATGCTATTTATTGTCATGAGGCTATCACAACATGCTGTTTGAAAAAATAAGACTGTGTCATGATGGTTAGAGCTGAGTCGGACATAACTTAATAAGTACAGTTTTTAGAGTCTTACGTATTGTAGTTTCGTCATCTTTTTTATTGGCTGTGATAAGTAATTACTAAGATCTGGGAACATGGAGTTATCACTACAAAACAGGGCAAGAAAAACAAGCGTTTAAAAAAAAAAATCAAGTAAGATTATCTAAACCACTTAATATTGGATTCAAAACTGAAAGCTTGGTCAATATGTTGCTATTAAACTCTCATTGCACAGGAAAACTGTATGTGCACAATTATGGGAAGTACAGTGGGTCAAAGTTCAACCAGGAAGTTGATTTTTAAATGTATCTTTTGAAACAAACAATCTTATTCCAATAACTGATCAAAAAAATCCAAGTTATCTTAACTTATTTTCTCATGTTCAGCCTTGGGTCCAACATGAACACAACATTTTCACTAACTAACGTTTGAACTGTTTTGGTTATTTCATGATATATTTGGGGTTTTGTCTCAGCTTTGAAGTGGCCGGGGCTCAGCTGGATACAGGTGATGTCACGTATTGTGCACCTATCAGATTTTGCAACATTTTAATCAATATCTGTTGACAGCTGTGGTGCTGATCTGAAGCAGATTTGTTACATTTTTTTAAGTGTTAGACTAAAATATTAACAGAGTAAATGAGGATGTTTTTTTCTCTACTTTGATTGTTGCTTTTTAGTCATGACATAATAAACTCAGTGGTTGATTCATTCCATCAGTGCTTAGTGTAACCTGCTTCCACCCTGTAAACTATAATGCATCCAAGGTATTCCATTGAGATTTACTTGGTTGTGTGTGTGTGTGTGTGTGTGTGTGCGTGCGTGCGTGCGTGTGTGCATGCCTGTGTGTGTGTGCGCCCACCTTAGTCCGTCTGTCTCAGTGTGTATGATTCACAGGGCACAGAGACGTGTTATGGAATGTGAACCATTGTCTGGGAATGCAGGAGTCTCCTTTTTCTTCAGCAAATGGAAACTTAACATCTTTCACCTTCAGGTCTTCTCCCCACACCGATGTGAAATTTCCCCTCGTTGGTTCGTCTTCTATCAGAAAGCTAAAGTCAGCCCAAAGGAGATTGCAAGGCGATTTGAGGGAGGATTATGTCTGATCGCCACATCTAAAGTCACTAATGACATTGCATCTGTGGCATTCAAGGACTGTAGCCCATTTTCACTTGCCACAGTGGCATTAGCTTCTTAGGTTTGCCTATGAAAACCCTCTGCTCATGCTCAGTGAAACTTTTCCTCATTTCAGCCACACTTTTCAAAAATTTGTTTTGCATGACGTGGAGTGTGAGTGGAAAGCAGATGGTATTGAGATTAAGCATGGGTTGGATGCAGTTGGCCACCTTATTCTGTTGCCTAGACTATATAGTCGAAGCTGAAGACTTCAGCTTTGACAACAGAAGCTGTTGTGGTTGATATTCACACTGAGGCATGAAATGCAGACACAGACAGATACATAAAGAGGCTTGGCTGCTTGGACACGAGTAAATCCTATGAAATTAAACCAATTACTAAACTGAATTCATACCCAACCAACCCTGAATCTCTCAAATTGTAGCTGAACAGCTGTTGGCTAAGCTGGTGCATTGTGGTCCAAGAGGAGTTAGAAACTGTGAGAAAAGGGAGAGAGTAAAAGAAAAGAAAATTGCATGAGCAAACAGTATAGGTGATCAAATTATGGATTTTTCAGACTGATATTCATATTTGAAAGTAACAACAGACAGTATTGTTAAGGATTCTTCCTTTTTTTTTTTTGATTTTTTTTTTTGGCCCGCTTCATCAAGGAGTAAACCTCTAAATATGGAAATTAAATTAGTATCAAATAGTATCAGTTACTACAAACAACATATACTGAATATGTGAAAAATAGAAACGACCTATAAAACCTGATGATAATATATTAAACTTTTTAAAAATGCTGCCTTTAATTCATTTTATTCACACACATCTTTGGCATTTCTGTACTGCAATTTATGTTACCTCCATACTAGAGATGTTAACTTCTTTACAGCACAAATCAGAACTCACACAATCTGCAACCTGAACAGATTTGTTCAAATGAATTCAAATATGACCCAATGTAGCCTAAATCTAAGCTATGTTGCTTCCGTTCATTCACAGGGCCTTGGCTGCCTCACTTGAATGACAAGCAAATTTAACACGCTAACATGATAAGCTAATGTTACTGAAAGGCCTTTTACAAAGTCAGAAAGCAGCTTTATGTTGATTTATGATTTCTGTGGTGTAAAAATCTAAAATGCATCCTCACGTTACTTTGATTGTTTGGTGTCATCATTATGGGCTCAGTCTTGGGTTTGCGCTAGCAAAAAGAGCAACAATAGCCTGGTTTACTGCAGCGGGTCAGATGGACAAAGGTCCTGCTGGATTACAGGCTGTTGTACTCATGCAAACAAAAGGTCATTACAGAAACAATATTTAATAATTTCCCAAGTTCAAACAGCAGTTTAAATTTCACATGATAAGTGACAGTCCTGTTATCTACACAGTAGCAGTTAATATTATCGCAGCACCAATGTGTCATTCAGGCCTCTAAAAGGCAGGCAGAGAAAGATGAAGCTGAGGGAGGAACAAGCGGAGATGGAAATAAAAGAGAAATTCTTGGCCTCGGTGCGCCAAAAACCTCCAGTGAATTTATGAATGCTCATCCACAGCCGTTCAGCATCCTGGATCTGTAAACGTGTTAATGCTGCCGAGGCCTGGACGTGTGAGAGGAGACACATAGCACAGAGAACCACAACCACAAGGCCAGCTTTCCAAACATAGCACTGGAGGTGGTGATGGATATCACACATGTACATACATTTACTGTACCACAAACGCACACATACTGCACTTGCAGTGGCCATATGTATTTTCTGTATTACACTTATTAAAAGCATACATTCTCACACTCATCTAAAGTGGAAACAAAAAGCATGTGTTTTTTCATATGCACCGCCTCTGCTCACGTTTACATAAATACACACAAAACACATTTATAAATGTAAATCCTGTTTGTTAAATACTGTTTATAGTGATGCACACACAGGCTCAACATATTTTAACCGCCCTGTCAGGCTAACCTCAAGAGACTCCTTCCCCTCGCAGAAAACTTTAGGTTTACCCAACTCAAACTGTCCCCAGAGCATCAGCCAAAACAGCTGTTTGTGTGCAATACCTACAGGCATGCAGTATCTCTCTCACTTTATTTCTCTCTCCCTCTCTGTTTTACAGCAGAAGCGTTATCTGTGTGATAAAACGGTCATAAAATGATCATGCTTACTTTTCCCAAAATACTTATATACCAAATACTAGATACCTTAGCTTTTGACTAAACCAATAGATTTCTAAGTGTGTTCATATCCTGTCAAGTTAGCGTCCAATACTTCCATAAATGGACAATTCACAGTAGGTTGTCCTATAGCTACATGCAAATGGTGAAAGGCCTTGCTGCCAAGGTGCTTTTGAGCAAAGCACCACTAGTGGTGCTATGGAACAATACACCAGCAAAAGCCAGGGCTGAGGACTGCTAGCTAACCAATGTAAATGCAAAAAAATCAACTTTGCAAATGTTTTATGGGATAGGAAATTAATGAAACACTGAATGTATTTTTTTATATGATCAGTTATTGTTTTACGATAGCATATTTCACTGTAGCATTTGGATCTTGTGTGTCATGTAGTCTCCAAGGTAGCACATATTATTTCTGATAAACCAAATGTCATGCAACTGCTGAAAGAGTGGAAGTGGTTCATGAGTTCTTCAACATACCAACTGTAGCAGGTGGACAAAATATTTCCTTCCATTGATGCAACAACTAGAAAGGCCAGGCTTTGTGCCTGTGTTGCCTTCACATTCCACATTACTGGAATACCTCTCTTCACCTGGACACCTGCGCAGCTGTGACTCCATATCTGCTAGACATATAAATCCTCCTCTCCTCTCCTCTCCTCTCCTCTCCTCTCCTCTCCTCTCCTCTCCTCTCCTCTCCTCTCCTCTCCTCTCCTCTCCTCTCCTCTCCTCTCCTCTCCTCCCCTCCCCTCCCTTCCCCAGAGAACTGTGGTCCAGCAGCTGTATATGAAGTGCAACAGTGTTTACTCAAGCAACCCTAGTAATAATGCACCATTCATTTTAGGGTATATGGACAGATGTGATAACTGCAGACTGTGGTTTGTGTTGGCACTGTTATCTGGCCCTACTCTTTCACTTTTCATAAAGATGAAAATCAAAGGTATATTAATCCTGGATTTGAAAATAATTTAGTTCATGACAAAATATCTGGAAATCTACATTCCCATCAGCCTTAACTGCACTTTTTTAGTCCTAATTAGCAAATGTTAGCATGCTAACACACTAAAACAGATTGTTAACATGGTGGACGTTAAACATTAAACTTTCCATACATTAGCATGTTAGCATTGTTATGTTAGCTTTATGACATTAAAATTTAGCTTACAGGCAGAGCTGCTAGCATAGATGTAGACTTGTTCTGTTAAAAACTGTCAACAACTACTAGTTGAACTACCTTACTTTTGGGATCATGTTGCTCGTCATTAGAGGATTCATACAAAATTGTTGTCTTTATTATTAAGGTGTCATGCTCCAACATGTGTGAATTCAATTTTTTTTTTTACTGTCATAAAGACCTAAAACTGTATGTCATTTGCAGAGGTGTGGACTCAAGTCACATGACTTGGACTCAAGTCACAAAGTTGATGACTTTAGACTACTCGAGAATTACCCGGGAATTTCAGGAAAGACTTCAACACTAATGACTCGTGACTTCACTTGGACTTGAGCCTTTTAATTTGAAAATACTTGATACCTTTCCCCAAACCCAAAGATTAAACAGAATGTTTTTAAAACGTGCTTTAGTAATAAATGTATCTCTATTCATTTCCTACATCAACTAACGCTATTAATTCCCAATAAGTCGATACTTCATGAACACATCCCATCCACCCAGTCTGACATACCGCAGATCGGAGAGAAGCATGAACAAGTTATGTCGAAACATGCCAGTTTGAAATGATGACACCAAAGATAATTTAGTTTGTGTATGAACACTACTTGTTATCAGATTTACTATCTAGAATCTGCGCCCTACTGTTTATTTTCTTGGGGACCAGTATGTCCGCCCGCAAAGCCTCAGTAATCAGCATGAGTGACAAATTAACTTCCTTAACGTTAATTACGAAGCATTTTGACATCTCTTTTCCATAGATGTGACACCTGGGCTGTGATTGTTTATGGACATTTCCATGCGTGATTACAAAAAAGAAAAATACATATAAATCTGAGTTTGTTAGATTTTGACATATACAGTAGTTGTCACACACAAGTTGTAATGAAATGTTTTGTCTACTGAGGTTTTTATTTTGTAGTCATTCCATGCTTAAGACTTAAACATGCTTGTGAAAGTCACCTTTTCTCACAGTAATCGTCCATGTCAGAGGCTCAGTCATGTTTAAAGGTGGAGAATTGGCTTCTTAGAACATGAAACATGAGGTGGTCAGATGTAATGTGATGAAGTAGATCAACAGCCTAGATGTGTTTGGCCTTATTATTTTATGCATGTCTTTTTAGATCATGTGCATATAAACAAAACTTATTTTTTTTTTATTTGTACAGAGAGTAACTTTTAAATCAAAATCAACACATAAATAAAATATATATACTTTTTTATTTTTTTTTACTTTTAATAATTGATTATTAACTTATCAGAGAAACAAATCCTAAGAATTTTTCCCATGCCTAATGTCAGCAAAGTGTTGTGGGTTCTGTGGGTTCCCTCGCTCGTACTTGACTCTGAGTAACAGAAATTGTGCAACGTTGTGAGTGAATGAAACTGTTGCATTTGTTCTCTCTCACACACATGTATACACAGAAAGTTTATTCATAAAGTGAGTTTTTTTCTTTTACATTTATCTTGTTAATTTATGTAGACATAAAACATTATGGAAATGCAATGCCTGTGTTATTAAATTCAGTAGCACTTGATGCAACTTTGTTTAAAATAAATATATGCACATTTGGAAAGGCCTTCATGATTTGTCTTTAATTTATTATTACTGTGTTTAGATTTGGTGAATGTTGCGTTATGACTTGTGAAGGAGGAAACACAAAGTTTAGGACTTTGGACTTGACTTGGGACTTGTTAGTCTTAACGTGGGACTTGACTTGGACTAGCCTGTCTTAACCTTGACTTGGGACTACTTGAGACTTGCAAAACAGGGACTCGGTCCCGCCTCTGGTGATTAGTGACTAAGCCGTGTAATCACCAGCTGCAACGAGTCGTCATTGTTCCTTTATTTGCCAACCTCACAGCTGGCAAGCACATAACGTGCGCTAAGCTAGTTTTGACTCGTTTATCTTCACATTGATTCCCTTTATTCAAAAACCAAAACAGTCACTGCACATCAAAAAGTTCCGAAGGAGGAGTTGTCTGTTTGGAGGTTCTTTCAAGTTCCCCTCTCAGAGGTTAAATAGGAGCATTCCTTACATAGCTCCATAGCCATAATGTGGAGATTAATGTGTTTGTCCAAAGGCTGCGAGGGGATAGTTGCTGAGTATCACAGTAAGAAATCTAACCAAAAAGCTGCAGTCTTCTCTTCTCACAGAATGCTTAACCAGCGTTAGGAACATTTCACCAAAGCCAAAAATAGATGTGCTGCTGGCCCGTACTTATTCTTCAGCTACTGCCAGACTGTTGCTTGGTCTACTTTGTGCCTCATTTGGCCAATAGGGGCCCATTGTTGTGGTGCTTTTAACTCAAGGCTTCTTGAGAAGATAGAGGCATTATAAGGTGCTGTAATCCCAGTGGCTGTCAGGATAATATCAACTTGGCTTTTAAGGCTTTTTAAGAGACTGGCACTTAGACACTGGGTTCTGTGCCAGGGTCTGGCAGTCTCGACAGGTAGTAATTTGACTGGTAAATGTGTCATTATAGCCATTGTAGAAAGTTGGTGCAGACAGGGAAAAAGAAAGAGGGGGAGGAGAAGAGAAAAGAGACAAAATAAGAAGGGAGGATGTGATAGATGGATGGATGAATGATGCAGTTTTTTTGTGATAAATGGTTGAAGAAAATGTACAGATGCAGCAAAAGGAAGGAACAAGAGGTTTTACAGCAAACAGGCTAAGATAGTCACAAACTGTCACAAACTTGTTACTGTAGGTTGCTCAACTTGGAATGCTGTCTTTTTCTCGTTCTGCGTCTGTTAGCTTTTGCAAAGTGTGGGTGGTCCCTCCGGTGATATACACAACAGTTACATTTCTATGTCTTACTGAGGGCCTTGTCTGCAAGCCACAGGCTTCCTCTTCTGTCCTACGCCTGGTGCTCTCCCATGTGGAGACGAGACAATGTGACTGTGCTGCGTTCAGTCAGCAGCCCTATTCTTACACCATATATCAGCTTGAAAAAATATAGTTATCTCAGGGTTATTATTCATGTAAAATCTTGCATGGTCCACTTTGTAATCATTTTGTTGACAAACCTACTTTTGTTCTAATTAACATTGTAAATGTCATGCTTTTAAATGGTCTGTAACTCATTTATATACAAAACTGAACACCGAATGAAAAAAGCAGTCTTCTGAGCTGCATAAATCACGCATTATTTGCAACAATAACTTCAAGTTCATATGCTGTCGTGCTTGTGTTACTAATACATTCTCCTTTGTGATTAGACTGATGTTTGGAGGCCTTGTCGGTTTTAGTTATTTCTCTCATTTCGTCTTAATTACGGTTGTATGAATAACCCCACATCCAAGTGCCAATTGCCCCCCTCCTCCTCGTTTCACAAATGACACTAAGAGTGAATCTAGGAGAGTGACTTTTTGTGGTATTTAAAATGTCTCTTCCGAATCACAGAGGCTTTTACAGTGTAATAGCGGAGAGACAAGGCTGTGTTTACTGTATAGGCTCACATGGGGGAGGAGACTGGGGGAGAAGATGAAGTGGGGAGCGTGAGGGTTAGAAGGGTCCCTCAGAGTCATAGTTTCTTTTAGCACTTCTCTCCTGTCTGTGTGTTTCATGTACATCTGTGCATTCTCATTAGTACGTTTAGTGTTAATGCATGCACCCAAACACTGTAATGTTGCACCTACATGCTTGTGTGCATGCATACTCGTATACATACAGTATGTCAACGTATAAAGAGGCTCTCTTTGACCCCTTCTGTATGCAACTGCAGATACAAGAAACAAGCATACTTGTAGCACACAGGAAGCTGGGCTCAAGAGCTAAATCACGTCCTAGAGCAGAGTTTAGCCAAGCTCTGACATGTAGGTAAACAAGACAAGAAAAGTTTGTAAAGAAAAACAGTAGAGATAGGGAGAGACAGGAAGGAGGGAGGGAGGGGGTAAGGCTGAGGGAAAGAAGGAAGGAGGTCACTAAGGGATGAAGGGAGGGACAACTAGCAGAAAGGCGAAAGGGAACAGGCATTTGCCTTTTTTGTCAGCTGAGGCCGGGCTGTTGCAGACTAATACTTGTTGTTGCATTGTATCTCTGTTTGGAGAGAGCATTGTGAAAAGCTGGCATGGTGTGAAGAAAAACACATTGTTTGAAGGCTAATTCAAGGTACGACAGTCAAAGTTCTTTCTTTGTTTCTCCTGATTGTCCTACTGCACTTTAAAGCTTATTTTCTGCCACAGTCACTTTCCTACTCATGTTGTTTCACCACAAAGGATAAAGTGTTTTTAGTGTGACTATATTCAGTGCTGTCTTTTTATCCCGCGAACTGCCATGCACCTTTATCATTCTTGTGCTCAGCTAGGGTCTGTTTACTTTGCTCCAGTGTATTGAAGATGTTGCTGGGGGGTTTAGCCAGGATCGTAGATGTATGATGGAGGCTCAGCAGCTCCTGGGTGGTCTCGATCCTCACTGCACATCCAGTCACGTACCCTAGCGGCGTATTTTTAGTGGTAGTTGCTCTTAACATCCTGTCTTGGCTTCTCCCTCTTCTGTCTTTGTATCTCTACTCTTCTTTGTCTGCCTCACCTCTCTGTTTTCCACCAAAGTTTTGGGGCATAGGTTTCAGCCAGGCAGTTGTCAACCAAGGCTGAGGCTTTTAAACACAAGAGGGATTGTACTTTAAGTTGATTGATTGGGTTGATTGATTTGGGGTCAGCTGTGATTATAATAAGTGTAATAGCGGTAAATACCATAGCAAACACTTACTCTGCAGCTACTCGCCTATTCTTGTTCCTTCCAGAAATTTAAATATGCTGATGAAACCATCCTCAAAATGACAGTTTTGATGAGCGATTGCTGTTAGTGCGAACTCCGGAGACAAATGCATTGTGCTTCCTGTGGCTGCTTCACAATAAAAGCCACCCCGTTTGGCATCTTAAATGCTTTTAATGTAAAGCAGCAGCATGTTCCGTTTACATTACCAGTACCATATACAGCTGTGACACGGCTGTAACAGTAACCCCGGATTACAATGCTGCCTTGTTTCTTGTGAATGCCCTGGGCGTGCAAAGGCAATTTGAATCCAGTAAAAAAATAGGGTTGAATTTTGTGAAAATCTTAAGGATTCTGACTTTAAACGAAGTACTTTAATATCCAGAAAACTAAGGCTTTTTGACTTGTTTTATTTGATATTATTAGGACCCCCACCATCCCCACTCTTCCTGGGGGCCACACAAAACTTAAAACATTATATCAGATAAGACGTTTTAAGACAAAACAGCCTCATATAAGAACAGTATAGCTAGCATTATTCTGTCTTGCAAACATGACTATTCATATTCCTCTTCGTATACTCTTTTGAAAGTGAACATGCATGTCTGCCCTCTCAGGATATCTAAATTAATTTGTTTTTGTCTTTCTTTCCTCTCTTCTTTCCTGAAATTGAGTAAAAAAACGTCTCTGTGTTTGGTGATGTCATCCCTCAGGGCACAATCATGGAGGAAATGGACTTTGAGCGTCGCCGGGAGCTGAGGAGGCAGAAGCGGGAGGAGATGCGCCTGGAGGCAGAACGGTAAGGCCCACTTGATTCTCCGTCATTCACGTCTGCAGATTAACACTCCAGGATTTTCCAACTAATTCTCTTGCAAATCAGAAAGTGTTTAAAATTTCAGTCCTCAACAATGGATTGATTTGAAGTTGCAGCCAGCCACAGAACTTGTCGTCACTGAAGCTCTTACTACTTTGGGTGTGTGGAGCTGACGGAGCAGCCTGGGTTGTGTAATGAGGTAGTGGTTGTCAATGCACAGCTGTTGTGCTTGCCAAGTTGGAGCAGGAGGAAGCCAGCTTTTATGGCTTAGACCCTCCTCTTGGTCTTTTAAATCATTGCTCAGCAAATATTGGCTTCCCCAACCCAGGCTAGAAAGAAAGGAAAAAAAGGTTGATAAGAAATCTGATAAGCAATGAGATGACCTTTAAGTGGGAATGTTCAATCACGCCCTCCCTTTCACCAATTTCCTCTCCCAGATACCGCAGCCTTGTGAACTCCCTTTGATTCAGTGGAAGAAATTGATTAAGCAAAAGTTAATTTCAACAAATTGATTGAGTGTTAACACACAAAGTGTTACTTACACTTTTGTTGTGAGAGCTTGATACAGCATGCCAAAGAAGCATTATATAGAGCCTTTTCACAAATGTCTCTTCATCTGTGCTACAGCCCTTCCAATTAAGGATGAGGTTGATGTGGATGCAGATACTGGCCAAGGTTACTTGCTTGTTTGATGTATCTGTGGGAAGAGTTTTGTTCGAGCCTGGTACTCCATCACTGATGAAAAACAAGCTGACATAGACCTGGCCACTGCTGAATGCATAGATGTTTCTGACTGATAATTTTTCTATGACACAAAGAATATGTGAGCAGCATTTACCTTAGTAACGAAGAAGGCCTTTTGCTCAAGGTAAAATGGCATTTCTTGTATAAATGAAATTCTGCAAAACCATGCACACCATTCACAATAGTGAAGGAGATATACTAGGTATAAAATTCAGGGTTAAGTCATTCATTGAAAATCAAGTCTGCCAGCTTGTGTGTGCTGTATGGATGGTGCCAAGTTTATTTCCACAGGGGTATGCCATGGAGGCCAACAAGGGTCTTTTTTCTGTTCTACTTATTTATTCTGGGTAGTGAATAAAGGCCACTGATAAATCTACATGACCAATATTATCGCTCCAATAGCTTAACAGAGATATATGGTATCAACATAAATATCAGCCGATAAGTAATAAAAAATTGCAGTTCAGAAGTGCCAGATATACTTAACTGTGCTTGTGGTAGTAAACAGTGTTGCCAGTGCATAGTAGTACATACTGTATCTTTGTCACAATTCTTTAAAGTTGCATTAATTGATTGTTTTTGGTCACTTGGGTGCTGTGGAACAAGCTAAAAACACATCAAGGACATACAATATTATCACCTTATAAAGTTGTCATCTTCTCATTCATTTGGAGTCATGTTTCTGGCAACTTGGGATATGTTAGCAAGGCTCAATACTAACTTTTTAATGTGGTTGCCAAAATGGACAATACGGTTGCCATGTTTTAAACTGCCTATATTTTACAGGTGGGAATTTCTTGGCACCTTTTGATTCCAATTCAGAGGCCAATGATTCGATTCTAAACCAATTAACAATGCATCTTGTTGCATCTCAATGCAACAATTTTTTTATGTACATTTCCGTGCGTGGGAGTTTGTTAGATTTTGACGTATATTTGTCACACATAAGTTGTAATGAAATGTTTTGTCTACTGAGGTTTTTATTTTGTAGTCATTCCATGCTTAACGTGCTTGTGAAAGTCACCTTCTTACACAGTAATCGTCCATGTCAGAGGCTCAGTCATGTTTAAAGGTGGAGAATTGGCTTCTTAGAACATGAAACATGAGGTGGTCAGATGTAATGTGATAAAGTAGATCAACATCCTAGATGTGTTTTGCCTAATTATTTTATGTACAGTATGTCTTATTAGATCACAAAATGTAATGTTTTTGTCCTTTTGGCCATTTCTTTTTTCTGCACTCTTGCCTAAACTCTAAGTTGTTGTCCATTATCCCATCCCGTTTTTGTTTGTTTTTCTTTCTCTTTTTTTTCAATAATCTGAATTGAGCATTGAATTGTTTTAGAGAGAATCACGACACATCTAAGAATTGATCATTTTTAACTTAATGCTAATCGGTGAATTGTCCCTTTTAAACAATTCAATTCAATTTTATTTATAGTGTCAAATTATAACAGTTATCTCAAGAAACTTTACAGATAGAGTAGGTCTAGACAACACTATAATTTACAAAGACCCAACAATTCCAGTAATTCCCACAAGAGCAAGCATTTAGTGTGACAGTGGCGAGGAAAACTTCCTTTTAGGAAGAAACCTCGGTGGTGAGAAAAACTTCCTTTTATGGAGAAAACTTGGACAGTCCCATGCTCTTGGTAGGCGGTATCTGACAGTGCTGGTTGGGGGTGGGATGAACAGTGGCAATAGTATTCACAATAAAGATAATGGAATAATGACTAGAAATAGTAGTTGTAGTAGTTCATGGCATAGCAGGGCACTGCAGGGCATTACAGAACGTAGCAGGACATAGCAAGGTGTTGCAGGATGTAGCAGGGCACTGCAGAGCGTAGCAATGTGCAACAGGACATAGCAGGGCGTGGAGCGGGACCACCCGGTGCCACCCTAATCCAAGGAAACATGCTGGGCAAAAAAAACCTAAGCACTCTGGGAAATAAGCTCCCCATTGCTAAGTTAGTAACAAGCATTTCTGGGACATGGATGCACACAGATGGAAAGGGAGAGGGGAGATTAGCTCAGTGTTTCAAAGGAAGTCCCCCGGCAGTCTAAAACTATTACAGCATAACTAATAGCAAAAGGGCAAGGAGGGAGGAGCCTTGTCGGGCTAGAACTCTCCCCTGCCGGATCGGGCTGTACTGCCCTGCTTCCTTCTACTTTGATTATATCATTGATTATATGGTAGATGAATCTGACGAAAAGGGCTGTTGCGTCTGCAAACGTACACCCTCCCCCGCCGGTCTGGCTGAACGCTGCAACTCCTCGCTCCCTAAATATAAGTTTTATTCAAGAAGAGAGTTTAATATTTACTCATATTGCTATCAAGATATTGCTTAATGCAGCTTCAATAAACAAATTTAAGGGATCCTTTAAAAAAAATATGACAAACTTACTCATACACACATACTACTTCCATAGCGACTTTATCAAACGCTTCAGAATCATTTTTGTTATTTTAGGGTAAAGATCCTGTACATTGTGATTTAGTGTAACAGTTATGCAGTGTTCTTCCTCTGTTTCAACTTATTTCACACTTTTATGCCTCATTTTCCCAGATGCCCTCTAAATAGCTGATCGAAGGGAAGGTTAATGCCGTTGTTATATTTTCATTGCTTAAAACCCCCATAAACCCCCTGCTGTTAGAATTATTTATGCAGTTTTGCCGTATTTATGTTACACGGAGAACATGAAATTTGGCAGAAAATGTAGACTAAGAATACCATGCAGAGGGAAGACATGAGGACTGACTGACTGAAAGAGAAATGGACCAAGCGTGAAAATGAGTACCGGTTGTAAGCACCTTGGACATTTAAATTTTCAGCTCGGCGGGTGTTTGTTCACGACTGTTTATTTGGTCCGAGCAGCAATAATTTCATCTGGCAGGCCACACGCTGCTCCTGTTTTTGATAAAAGATTACATCTCTACATTGTTTCCATTTCTGCCAATATATTGAAACAATCAATATTTACATGCCCCTCTCGGTTGGACTAGTCAAAACCACATGTTGTCTCACTGGCCTGCTTCCATTCAACCGTCACTGAGCACGCTGTGAGACGGCGGAGAGACGCAGAGAGAGTGTGGGGCCATATAATAACGGCTGTAGGAATGCCAAATTCCTGGCTATTATAAGTGTTTACTGGCCAGGTCTCCATGAGTTGTTCCTACATGCTGGGACAGTGAGATTGTCTGTGTATGAAAGAGTGTGTGTGTATGTGTCCCATAGTCTGTGTAAGCTGTGTGCATGTGAATAGGGTGCGTGCGTGCATTCAGTTAACCATGCAGGCGTAGCGTGCATGCGTGTTTGGATCAGCATCAGGTGATGAAGGTTTGACAAGCTCCATTCACTTTCCTGAACTCTGTGTGTGTGTGTGTGTGTGTGTGTGTGTGTGTGTGTGTGTGTGTGTGTGTGTGTGTGTGTGTGTGTGTGTGTGTGTGTGTGTGTGTGTGTGTGTGTGTGTGTGTGTGTGTGTGTGTGTGTGTGTGTGTGTGAACAGCCAAAGCTTCCCTGTCTTACATCAGTCTCAGTTATAGTTGTAAGAAAATGATTGTTGACATAAAGGTGCACAATGGGCTTCAATTACCATCTAGTTCTATTCAGTCAACACACACACACGGTTTTCTGCTTTGCCGAGGTTTCTTACTCTCTCTTATGCTCTTTAGTTCCCCTGCTCATCAGTGCTATAGTACATTTATGTTCAATGAAACACACAGGAATGTCTTGACTGCATCTTTTTTTCAGTCTTTTCCTGCAGAGAGCACATGGATGTGGAATTTTCCCAGTTAATCAGTTACCAAAGGGTGTCTGCTTCAGTTAGAAATAGACTTCTTTTGTAACAGTGATAGTACTCATTTACCAAAAAAAGCTGTTAAAACTACCTGCTAAATGAAGCTGAAGTTTATTGTCCTCAACAGAATATTTAAGCATTGCACATATATTGCACGGCCAAAATGGCGATTCATTGTATGTTGTATGTTGGACAGTTAGAGGAACAGGTAAAGGAACAACTTGGGAAATACTCTAATTTGGCTGTCTTGCAGAGAGTTAGATAAGAAGATGAATGGTCCTGCACATAACCCTCAGTAAAACCACAACTTGCACATAGTCGTTTTTACATTCTTGGTGCAGTTTAAGGCCTTCTCCATCACCTAGTCTTTATGCTAAGCTAACCGTCTCTTGACTGTGGCTTCATATCTATTGCACAGACAGAGTGGTATCAATCTTCTCATTCTCACTCTCTGCAAGAAAGCAAATAAGCATGTTTTCTTAAATAAGCAAATATTCTTTTTAATGTAATTTATGTAGAACTTTGCAAAATGTACAATCTTGATGATTTATTCTTTGATGTCCTTTTTCAGAAGGTCAGTCTGTTTCTCTCAAGTTGCTTTTCTCTTTTCATCTTGGTCTTCCTCTTACATTTTAAAATGCACTACCTTCTCCCCTTCCCCACTCACTTAATCTCTTATTCTCCATCTTATTCTTCTCAGTCTCCTCTTCCTTCTCCCGCTCTAACTCCTCTTTCTTTCTTCCACCATCCTCTTCCTTCTCCTGTTGGTTCTTTACATCTGTGTCCTGCCCTCCCCCTGAGAGACCAGGAAGGGCCGAGGAAATAACACCCATCCTCAGTGAATGAGCCATGCTAAACAATCCTCGCCCAGGGTGAATGGAGCGTTCCAGACATGATCCTGCATCGTAATCCTGTTGGTTCTGTCAGGAAGAGAGAGGGAGATGCCGATAAAGCGATAGAGATAGGGCGGGAAAGGTGGAGCCATGTAGGTCAACTTCTAATCACCACATCAACTTTGACAGGAGTTAAGCTATTGCTGCTGATTTAGTTTAAACCTAATCATACTATTTTACTCCCAAAGAGAAGTGTTATTTTTATGTTTTATTTGCATGCTATACTTTTATTTTCATCTGTGAGTAAGAATGAATGCAGTCAAGGGGAATTCTAACATTGTGTGTTCTTGTAGCCAGCCCAGCAAAGCACAGGGTGGGGAAGAGAGACAGACTGGGTACGTTGTGGTTCTTTGGGCTGGCGGTAGGAAGGGAAATAGTCCAGAGAGGCCAGCGTGGGAATGGGTCAGCATTTCTGACAGCGAAAGCAGAGCCCCCATCCTCTTTCCCTCTCCTTCGCCATCTCTTCATTTTCTCCTCTCCCCTCTGTTCACAGCAGCTTTTCTTTTCGATCTTCTTCTCTACTTTTCTCCCTCCCTTTCCCTCTGTCCCTCTCCTCTTGAGGAGGGGTGAAGAAGTCTTTTCTCATGGGTTTTTACTGAATTGTTTTCACTGACATTTCTGAGATATTTCCCTGGAAAGAAAATATTTGGACATATTTCTCCCTAATAGGCCCACGGATGGCGATGTTTTGTGTGCTGGTGCTGTCCACGCAGACAGTTACTCTGTGAAGACAGAATCCTGCCTAAATCAGCATTTCTGTACTGTACCGTGCAGCAAAAAAAAACATGAAAATTAGGAATTTTATGCAGATATGCAACAAGACTTTTAATTTCCGTTTCAGCTGTAACACAGCTGCCACATGGAAACCTAAGTGCATATTAGCTGTCAGTTCCTAGTGTGCAGTTTGCTTTCCCTACATACTGTACTTGGCCACCCAAGAAAAGGCAATCTGTTGCATACTGTATTCTGACAGACACGCATACCTGAAGTTTATAACTGTGGCTGCACATCATTCTGTACAGGAAAAGATGTCGTCTATGATAAAATCTGCAGATTACTCCTTTTTCCATTATCGTGCACGCCCTTTCCTTTCCCGTTTTTCATTTCCCACTTCTCTTTCTCCTCACTCTCTATTTCACTTGCTCTTTCTTTTTTCTCTCCTTTTCTTCCCTTCCTTATCCCCGTTTTCACCTTTCCCCATATTTCTGTGTCAGTATGCTGATAGAGTTTGGGGCCTGGGTAAGGAAAGGGATATCAAATCGGGGCTTTGGTTGTGTACGTGTCTCTAGCCAAGGCTGTGATTGACAGGAATGCTAATTCAGCTTTTAGGAGTTTGTTCCTTTCTCTAACTGAGGAATCTTTAACCCTGAGATTGTTGTTGTCACCAAGGACTCTTTTGTTCCATTTTTAGCTGTTGTCTTTTTCTCTTTCTCATGACATTTGGGGCTGTTTCTATGATGGCGCAGTCCCCCAGGAGTTAAGGCAGTTGTTTCATCATTTTTTTTTCCACAGAAACAACAAATCACTCTGGCATTTTAAATACGAGTTATTGTACTTTCTACTGCAGGGGAACTCAATTCAAATTGACGGAAGATGAATGCAATTAAAAAAGAAAACTGCGATTTTTGGGGGAAAGAAATTATTCAAAGTGACACTATGTAACTTTTGAAAAAAAGAAATGACACATTCTTCCTCTTAAAGAAAGCCAGATTGTGGAGCAATAAAACCCTTCTCACTTAATGCTGCAGCTTTGCTTGGTCTTGTATGACCAGTAGCTCATTGTAGCTAATGTTAGCAAATGTTGGCAAACTTAAAATAGATTTACTGTCCTCTTGTGCTTTATTATGCTACATTTTAGCAATTGCCATTATATATCGTAAGTTGTGGCAACAGTGGTTTGTGTTACATAAGCTTTAAGGTTGAAAAATGTATCTGGGTTTGACCAGATTTCTAACCTTAAATATGCTGAATTATCAGATTTAAGCACACACACATGCACATGTGTAAATCATTACCTGACGTCACAGATGTCCCCGTCTCGTAGGTCCAGCTTGGGCGTTAACAGATTCATCTTATGACAACATTCCTCATCTGAGAGAAATAAATGAGAGGCGGAAAGAACAGCAAAGGGGAAGGAAAGGAAGAAGGAAACAGTTGTTCACAAGCTGTAAAACCTCACATAAACCCAAGCAGCTTTAGCTCAGCTCACCACACATGTTGCAATTAACATGCAATAGCACGCTTCGCTGGCTGACCTCAAAGGCGGCGCTGTGATGTCAGGTAGCTAGGCATGTGGTTAGCAGTGGGAGTGTAAAGGTCAGTCGGGGCAACGCAGATCAAGCATGGAGCTGAGTTCATAGATGTCAGGTGGCCAGAAACACAGCCATTTGGGAACTAATTTGATACTTTAGAATGAAGGTAAAATTCCGTCTCTGTTTGTATATAACTGTTTTTAAGAGATCCTCAGTTTATGGTGCTTTGATTTATAATACATCATTAAAATACTTTACATTTTTAGTGTCTTTCCTAAATCTGTCTACTTGTATTTAAGTTAGATATTCCGAATTTCTCAGAGTGATTTTGGACCGGCTCCAGAGAGAGGCCTCAACTTGTTGCTTTTAATCAAATTTAAGCACATAACTATACAGTAGTTCACAAGCCAACTAGATTTTGAACAATGAAGTTGTGTTGATTGTATGCAGCCGCACCCTTTGCTTAAACACTGCATTTAATAAAGACATGCATAATCCTCTGCAAGTCTGCTTTGGATTTTGTTATATGAAGGATATGGGCGGTTGGTTTTTAAAAATGGATTTATCCCTGCTAATGTCAAGGCAAGATAGAGCGACTAGAAATAAGCAGTTCTCAAATTCTTAGTGTCTAAAGCAAAAAAAAAGATATTTACCTTACACAAGCTGGCGTGACTGCTCTTCATCTCCTATATGATTGAGCATTTATGCATAGTAGTAAGAACATACATCACCAAAAGGGAAACACTGTTTTACACTGGTAAAATATCCCATGGTATTCTAGTGCTAAGCTAAACTTCAGTAGCTTCATATTTAGCGTACACATATGAGTGGTATCGATCTTCTGACTCTGCCAGAAAGCGAACAAGTATATTCCCCAAAACTATTCCTTTAAACTGGGAAGGTGCTGACTTGGGTGTCTCAGCTAAGCTGAGATTGTTTCTAGAATGTATTAAACAAGAGGCAGTATCTTTAAAACAAAACTCACGCCTATGTCTAAGTTGTTATGACACAAGATTTTATTAACCCAAGAAAAATGTGATTTCTAGATTTAATACGGTATTAAATTCCTTGTAGAAATATAAGCTTTGAAGGCTAGTGGTTGTTTTGCAGTACATACAGTAATCTCTGTTCCAACACTAGACTGACCAGACCAGGACAAGCTGTGGGCCCAGAACTGTTTCTCTAGCTCTCTTTTATCCTCAGCCAAGCCATGTCTCCAGGCTGAGGTTTTATCAGCTCATGAAAACTGCTTCCACGATAAGAAGTATTGGTTGTTGCACAGCTGACAGGTCAGCCTGATAGGAGAGAAAAAGAAAAAAAAAAGCTTTGGATAAATCCACCAGGTTTTGTCAATGTGATGATTACAGTCCAATTTAAAGAATTGGTCACTTTGAAGTTTCTAACCGTAAAGCTAAATTGAGGAAAGGCAGAAGGGAGTGAAGGGTTTTAAGGTTGAAGCTGAAAAAAAAGTCTCTGTTTGTGTCTTCATCCTTTCCATCTCTCTTCTTTTGTCTCCCTCAGGTTGGCGAAGAATGATGATGATGAGGAGGAGGCGGCCCGCGAGAGAAGGCGCAGGGCACGCCAGGAGAGGATGAAGGGCAGGGAGGGTGATGAGCCGAGCGGACAGCCAGACAGTCTGGTCATGACCAACAGCCACAGGTGACACTGTCTGCCACACGTATAAAGTCTACAGCCGACTGTTTTGTTCCCCATTGCTGGTCTAGCTTATGGGGCAGAAGAGCAGCAGGGAAAGAGGGAGAGAACAAAATGTCATTGTTATCTCATCATGCCCTGTTAAATTCTTTATTATATGTGAAAAACTTTGGGGCAACTAAGAAGAATGTCACCAAAAATGATTTCACAATCTCTGCTGTGAAAACAAAACAGTATATTGTAGAGTTGGAGATTATTTGAAGACTTCTGGAAAGTAGGAACGGTCAATTTTTTCATTCTTTCACAAAACAATTGACCGTTCGCTAAGCTCTCAGGTACTGTTGCTATGCATGTCAAGCTTTTTGTTTTTTGCTTTAATAATAATTGATACAACAATGATAATGGTGGTTGTTTAAAGCTGAAAATTAATGGTAAGAGTGGCTTTGATGACAGACAGAAGTAAACAAAACCAGTCTTATCATTTCTAGCTGGTAATAGTGGCGTGTATTAGCTGTAATAACTGTTTCTGGCTAATTTATTAGTTGTAGCTAGCTAGCCAATGTTAGCTCCACAGTTTAGTTTAAAACTCGGTTTCCAGGTGACTTTTTAATCTTTTAAAATGAGAAAGTTTTAAAATATGTACTTCATGGGTACACATGATATCGTAAGACTAAGGTAAGGTATTTTCAAAACCGAGCTTTGGACAAAACTGACTAGATCCGGTTGGACCTCTATGGGGGAACTTCAGGCTTCTGATTGGCCAACGGTTAGGGTTATATCACCACCTGTTGGTTTGGCATGCTCTTGACAGCACTTGGTAGCATGTTTTTACGTTTTCATGTGGACTGAGGTTTTGTTAAACCTTGCTTGTGTGGGTGGTTTAATCAAAGGAAAACACTGTTTATAAAAATACCTTTGTACGTGTGGACTAGGCATGAATCCGAATGTTATTTTGTTCTAACTTAACCCTATTTGGCTGCTTAGCTTTTTTTTGTAATTTGAAACAGTGTGTTTCCATTTTTATTATTACAATAGAAATGGCTTTTAGTGTAATGACTAACCAGTGTGTTTGGTTTCTCCAAGTAACATAAGCTGGGCTTTACTGGAGTTTCAAATGTCCCCAAATCCAATAAATCCCAGACCAGATTCTGACTCAAATCTGATAGTATCCAGGAACAGCTGCTCAGTGGATGCACTAGTGACCAGGGCTTATTGTTTAACCTCAGAAGCATTGGAACACTTAGTTATTACTGTAGTAAACTGGTTAGCTAAACATGCTAAATTAGCTTACATTAGAGCGTAAAAACACTGTAACATTACATACACTTTAACATTGTCAGGGGGAATTCTGTGAAGTGGCGTTTTCAAACCATTTCATTATTTTGTTATACATTTAAGTCAACTTATGCAGGAATTGAACTCAACTCTACCCAGTCCCAGCTGTCAACATGACCACCAACTCATGATCTCATACCTATCCATCAAAAGGACTGCCATAGGAACAAAGGGGCCAACTATCCATTTCTATGCCGTTTTTGAGGCTATGCGATCAATCGTCTTGGCTTCAGTGGAAGTGGTGGGCTGCTCTGACATCGAGCAACACAGTCACCGCTTTGTGGACATGAATGTTTCCTCTCTATGAGCTCAGAGATACATCCTGGGCCAGTAAAACAACAAGGGGATTGTGCAGGGGGATGCTGAGACAGGACCTAGGGTTGACAAGCCATTGTCGATTGTGTAGATTCAAGGATAATGTTTGCCAGACTTTTAGGTCAGAATATTTTGAATAATGATATTTGGAGTGAGGCGGATTGATGTACTGTTGGTATTTGGTGGGTTGAAAGAGATATATTATAAACACATAGGTTTTTAGCCTTGCAGTCGGTCCACTACTTTTGTCCAGACTTACATATACAGTAACAACACCTTTTTGATGGATTGCCCTGAAATCTTGTACAGAATTTAATGTTCCCCAGAAGGTGAATTATACTGGTCATTTCCTGACTTTTCGTCTTGCACACCAAAGAACTATTCATTCAAAGGTTAAAAAATATTTAACTCCAGACATGAAATCCCAGAGATATGCACTAGTTTTCTGTTCATCTTAAGGCCTGACCAATAGTTCATTTTTTAAAATGCCTGTGGTGGAGACATGTCAATACAGCCAGTTGTCAGCATTCTCCACATACTGGCTAAAGGCGCTAACTGATGTGGCAGCGACTCTCTGTGAATTTAGGATTTAATTTTGTTACTTTTGCAAAGGTTTGCCTGAGCATTGATGCTCTTTTAGCAGTTTATTTGTATCAGTTGCCAATGCAAGTCACAGTTATGCTGTTGACCATGTCCCAGACATTTTGAGAAACTGTACTTGGCTTGTGCTTTTGTTAAGTTTTGGAAATATATTCCTTTTCTGTAGTTTCCATTGTGTGTCATGTTAGAGATCTAGCCCCAAGTACGTCAATTTAACACTGTTCTTTGCTATTTTGTTTTGTCTTTTGTTTTGTCACGGCACCAAGGTTACGCTCATTCAGTATGACCTGTACTTTAGTTACTCACATCCAAATCCAAACTTCATAAAATGAAAAACACAAGTATCTTGCCACTTAACAGCTATGAAGCTGGCCTTGATCAAGAGTATCTCAATGGTGACAGGGGATGATATCGCAGTTTAACAGCTTCAGGCTTCTTCCTCTTTAACAAAAGACCACACAGTGAAATGTTTGTCTCCTCTCGCTCCTCATAGTGTGACAGAGACAGTGTCTGTGAGCAGCTTTTATGGAGGAGGAGGCGGCGGCGGAGACGACGAAGACCAGGCCCTGCTGGATCGCATGGCCAAACGCGAGGAGAGACGGCAGAGACGCATGCAGGAGGCGCTGGAAAGACAAAAGGAGCTGGACACCACCGCGACAGAGCCGATGGAAAAAAACAACGCAGAAGAGGAGAGGCCATCCACCTGGCGTAGGGGTCGTTACCGTGACAATGAGGAAGAAGAGGAGAAGACAGAGACGTACAGCTCAAGAAGAGAGGAGAAGGAGCAAGAGGAAGAAGAGGCTGCTCCTGAGGGTGAAGAGGAAGCAGATGAGGGTTTAGATGAAGAGGAGGAGCAGAAAGTGGAGGTGGTGGAGGACAAACCGAGAAGGTCTTACTTGAGGGAACAGGTGAGTCACCTGTGGTCATTCTCGATTGTTTATTTCAGCCGTTTATTGTGTTTTTTGTAGCTGACAGTCCCTGCAAATGTAATGCTTGTTTCTGTAGGAATCAACCGAAGAACCTAAAATTCAAAACAAGGTATGGTCGTTGATTTATTGACTTCTGAATGCACATCCTTGAGTCATTCACTGCTCTTTCCTTCAAAGAACTGCTATAAACATTTCTCATAGGATCCTGCTGAAGAAGAAACACATTCAGTAGTGGTTGAGATTTCAAACCAGGCCAAGTCAACAAATTCAAAATCTGAGGAAGATGCAGTAGCATCAGAGGAGGTACCTGAGGATGATTATTTAGATCATTTATCCGAGAATAAGTCTATGACTCTCAGAAATGACACTGAAGAGGACAATGAGGTATCTGAGATACTTCACTCAGAGGATGATAAGGTATCATTAATGTGGTAAGCTTTTTAGTAGAGGTGTGGTGCACAGCACAGACAATCTCTCTGGGTAACTTCACTGCCTTGATGCATCTTTAAGGAGATATTGAAACAAGAATATTTCCATATTAAACCATCAAACATTATTTTAATCAGGCTATCTTGTTGACTTTGTGATTTATGTCGGAGCCAGACACTGAAATTACCCAGACACCCCGTGTCGTCACAGTGTGGTTTGCACCATTTGCAAATTGGCGGTGAAATGAGCCTACGATTTAGTAGCCACAGTGCTTTTCTGCATGTCTTTCACCTCAGCTATGAGAGCAGCAACACTTATTACACTGACTCCACTCCAAAAACTCACTGCCAAAGGGGAACACACAATTGTGAACACAATGTAATTTAAAATAATCAGTATGTTTACTGTAAGAGGATATAATGATATCACTGAGGCATCTTATCATTTGTATACTTCCAGTCAAATGTTCTAGACCAGGCTACAATTGTTTTCATTTCAGAACCCCTAAAATTAGAGATGTAAATCCCTAGCCTGGATACCAGCCGAACTTAGCCCCTACAACATTTGAGGTTGGGAAGTTCGGTCTGGACTTGATCCGTTGTGGAGTAACCATGCTCAAACCAGAGCTGTTCAGACCAATCAAATTGTCAGGGCGGGCTTTATACAATGATGGACAGATGATCAACATTAACATAATCAACCACGTCACCAAAGAGCGCTTGGGTTTAACTTTTTTACACAAAGATGGCTGCCGCTTGTATAGTATATTTTTCACTTGCAGCAGTTCAGTATGTTTTTAAACTTGAAGCTTTTGACGAGAGCTCTCCTCACGTCCAAGATGCCTTTGAAGGTGTAAACAACAGAGCTCAAAGACACATGTTTTTTGACACTTTCCCTGTTAAGATACACTTATTATTATTATTGAGTAATAATAGTGTGATTTAAAAAAAAAAAACTAATTACAGTAAGTACATATTAATGAGCATGCTGGCATATCGTAAAGAGAGTCTTAACGAGTGCTTTATTAAAGACAGGTGTGCTGAAAAGGCCCACCGGCGCAGCCTATATTATGGTAAAAATGCATAGACTGTGCTAGACAGCATCAACAGTAAGACAGATCTGTGCTACAGGTTAATCATATGTGGTGCTTTAAAAGCTTGACTGGCGGTGTACATATTGTGCTTGGACACATAATGATTATAATTGAAAACACTTTTTGATGATGGTCAGAGATAGAAAATATACAGCTGGAGACACTCCCACGCTGATCACATGTTAGATAATCCTGTCTCAGTAGTAATTCTGGAGTGGACGCTGTGTTATATGTTGTTCTGTGTTATTTTGTTTGGGGTGTGCTCTCGTTCTCTTTCTCATTTGACATCCCGTGATGTCACAAGGGCAGACTCCGCCCATTCAGCCTACCCACCAATCACATCTTAACTCACTGTCCCCCCTGGTTGTTTCTTTGCAGGAAAATGAAAGAGGCAGGTCCAGGGTGGAGAGGGAGGAGCAGAGCAAGCTGAACGGAGGGCTGCACGAGGAGGAGGCTGCTCTCAAACAGCACAGGAAACCTGAGAGGACCTTCAGGTACACAGACAAAACAACACACACACAAACACACACACATCAAGTGACCTCCTGGTTTCCACTGAGGCGAGATCGGGGATAGCCAAGTGTGATGAATTATTCAAGAAACCCCATTTTCAGCAAAGGTCATGTCCCAATTTGTTGCCAGTTAAAAACGTGTGGCTGACAAATCTCAAATAATTACCTGAATGTAATCTAATTCCACATATGTTCTCCTATTTACTGGGGATGCACCGATGTGGATGTTTTTACCAAATAAATAAAATGTTCCTGCATAAATGTAGATGGAAAAATATCATTATTCAGTCATGATTAAAATAATAGTGTTTTGTTTGTTTTTAAAGGCTTGTAGCTTTTATTTTTAACCAAATACATACATAAATTACCCTCCCATAATTGTTCCAATATTGGCAGTAAAACATTATAATGAAGAAATAGCATTACTACTTTATGAAGCTGATATTGCGTAATTAGGACAGTATGCTGATGTATCAGTGCCTATCCACACAGCTGTGGAAAGTTACTGCAGTAACTTAATATTATTGATACGAAGGTCAGTTGAGCAGATCAAGTTACACAACAACCAAAGCTCAGTTTCTTTCCAAAATAAGACATCCAGACGTGTGAGGAAAACGACATACATTTGATTGGGAAATGACTAATAGTATCCAATTTAAACAAAGTATAGTCCTGCATTTACTGAATTATACTATACTATATTTATATTTGTTATAACACTTCACAGTGTTTGCATATTCTGAGCAGAGGCAGTTTAATCAGACAGGAACTGATGTCGCAGTCTGACATTACTTGTTTGTCACTCAGGCTGGTACAAAAGCATGGAAGTATTGCATTCATTTTTTTCATTTCTATCATTATACAGAAAAATATTATAAGTAACATTAACTGTGTTCCATTTAAACTGGCCTGAGAAAACTTGTTTAATGCAGGTTCCTGTTTTGCAGCACATAAAATACAGAATCCCATTACTATTGAAACATTACAAAATGAAAGAAAACTGAACCAGGACAACAAATATTGCCTAAGGCATCTGTACAATAATTGAAAAGCATGTCTGAATCAGATTTTCAAGCAAACAAGCTGTTTGTGTTCAGCAGTCAGCCGTAGCACAGCAGTAGTGCGTTTTAGACATGGGTCACCTGCAGTTAATCCTCAGTGTGAAACACTGGATGAAACTTGAGATGTGCTGGAACATTATCTCAGCGAAGGTGATTGTTGGTATTTGGATATGTGCACATTTGTTTATGTCTAGATTAGTTTGCTTGTCAAGAAAGAGAAACATTCTTTGAATGTATGTTTAAATATTCAGTTTGTATCATGTGTCAAGTGTTAACCTGAATGTCAACCAGCTTTGCGTCCTACCTCCTCAGTTTTGGTTTCTGTTGTTACCTGCATGTGTGCTCTGACCCGTGTTTGTGTGTGTGTGTGTGTGTGTGTCCCAGTCGCGGCAGTGTGCGGTCCCCTGAGGTGTTCACGGGTGACGACCAGGACGACGCTGCCCGCCTGGAGGCAGAACGCAAGCTGGAGGAGCTGAAGCGTCGCCGCGATGACGCTGAGAGCGAGGAGTTCGAGAGGATGAGGCAGAAGCAGCAGGAGGCTGAGGCCGAACTGGAGGAGTTGAAGAGAAAGAGGGAGGAGAGGAGGAAGGTGCTGGAGGAGGAGGAGAGGCAGAAGAAGCAGGAGGAGGCGGAGAGAAAAGCCAGAGAGGAGGTAGGGGAGAGAGGGAGATGTCTTTTTTTGTCACTTTATGGATGTCGTGTGATCAGTTTAGTTCTGTCTGTCAATTTTTCTATTCTCCTTTTTATCCATTGTTTTTGATGATTTGTTAAAGTCAAACTGACTAATTAATTCTCCTTTTTGTGTATAATCTACAATGATACTGCAGCTATTGTGCACAGTATCCCATGCATTAAAAAAGGGCAAAAATGTCAGTTGCAATGCAGTCTGCATGGATTGTTGCTCAGGTGTGGAGAGAGTTTTTTATACTTTTCCCGATTGAGGCCTAAATGGCCGAAACGCGTTGTCATGTTTTAATGATGTAGCCAATAATATATTAAAGGCTTTTTAATCTTTGCCCTCTTGAATGCCTCAGTTTCCTTCCACCGTTTTACACAAGGATAAAACAGTTTTTTGACATATTTGGGGAAAACAACATGGAGCTTCACGCTATAGGCGTTTCCTATAGCAACTGTTGACTGACATCTGAGAGCTGGCGTTGCTAGGAGCCGTGCTGTCAATTCACATGATGCTACCTGGTGCACATAACGCTGTATAGCCCACTAATGGTAACGTACAACTGTTTCAACAAGCACATATAGTGCTGGTTAAAGTGCCTATATTATGCATATTATGCATTAGAATATTATTTTCAGGTTCATAATTGTATTTTGAGGTTGTACCAGAATAGGTTTACATGGTTTCATTTTCAAAAAAAGACCATATTTTATTGTACTGCAAATTGCTGCAGATCCTGTTTTATCCTGTGTGTTTGGGTCTCTGTTTTAGCTACAGAGTGAGACATCTCACTTCTTTACTATCTTTGTTGGGAGTCACACGTGCAGTTGCTAGGTAAGATCACATCATCTAGATAACTCTTTCTCCAACTTTGGTCAGTAGAAGGCAGGATTAGCTGGGAGACGTCTTCTAAATGAGGGCCACATACCTGCAGAACATGGACATGGAAGTAGTTCTTTTGTAGATTATGTTGAACTAGCTTGTGTTGTAGCAGTGTTTTGCCATTGAGAACGAGCTAGCATGCTACGGTTAGCCACCTCGTCTTGGCTAGTGACGTAGAAAGCCGTGCAGATTTTGAACAGCTCACCCCGAGACTGAAGGCAAAGGACATTCAGGAACCCTTATCTCACTCAAAACTGCATGGATAGTTTTTTTCTAAGTGTGTATGCGTGTGGAAGCACCACAGACACAAAATAACACCCCAAATCCCAGAAAAAGTGATTTTTTTCATAATATGGGCACTTTAAGACATCTGTCCCTTTGCAACAATTTATCACTTCATCATGTTGTTTCATTTAGACAGTGAAAGCTAACAAGCTAAGCTTATTAGCTTCCACTTCGTAGCAAAAGCCAGTTAGCTTAGCTTGCTAATTAAGACTGATTCCCAGCTGCATGGTGCTGTCGTGGGAAAAAATTAATTAAACTTTGAGTTATATGGGGTTTTTTTGCTCAAAATTACATTTGATTTCAAGCTTATTTGTCTCATTTATTCCTCTTATTTCTTTTAGTTCCTTTTTTTTTTTCACACCACCACTTCCATGTTGATTTAGCCTTTACACCTGTGTGAGCTGAAACCCATGCATCACACTCATACTAGCGCCGCGCTGACGTTATCTTGACATACTTCACTGTTATCACGACTCAAGCTATTCGGGTCCCCGACTCGTAACTCATGCATGTCATTCCTTCCTCCTCCTAAAACGACCTCATCCTTATGTATCTCAAATGTGATAACCTCCTCCTTCCCATGTGTTCACATCTGTATTCAACCACGCACTGTCGTCCATTTTCCCTTTCATGCGCTCTCTCTGAGGCCCTTGCATTCTCACTCTTACCCTGACTGGTCTTCTTTGTCGATCTTGGCTCTGAACGTGGCGGGTTGTCTCCCGCTATCTGCCCCCGTTCTTCTCCTCTTGTGTGATGATAATGAGGCCTTTTGGTTTGTAATTAAAAGATGTCCCAGAGATACAGAGAGACTAATTAACCAAGACAAGGCTGCTGCAGAGGGCTGATATACTGCCAAGCACCAGCCCTCTTCTGAATACGCTACAAATGATTCATACATTAATTGTTAAACAAAACTGTTGATAGTCTGCATGTCTCAAGCTTTCCAAAACTGAGGCAGGCGATCACTGTAAATAAGAATTTGCTCTGAGTAATTGAATTTGTTCCTGTCCAGCTACATTAGATAAAGAAAGCAAATCAATTAAAAAGTGGCACTTATCTTTTGTCTTGGTCGGCTGTTACCCTGATTGTTGGTTGTCTATCATCTTGGTGGCGTATGCTATTCAATATAATTACCCATAAAGCATGTCAAAGTCATTCAACTTACACCCAGTCACCTATTGTACGTAAGGTCTGATGAAATGAACTGAAAGTTGCTCCAACCGCAAAAGAAAAAAATGAAGGACATCAAGGATTGCTACTTATATTCTTTCTAGTATTGTGCTCAAATGTGCATCTGCTGCTGAACTGCCCCAGCTCTAAACACATCTCTTTCCTCAGGAGGAGAAGAGGAAGATGAAGGAGGAGATTGAAAGGAGGAGAGCAGAGGCAGCTGAGAAGAGACAGAAGGTGGAAGACACCATGGACGGGGAAGGCAGACCCTTCAAGTGTGTCAGCCCTCGAGGCTCCTCTTTGAAGGTTGGTCCACCATTTTTAACCTCGCAACTCTGCCTCCGATTCCAAAAGGTGAATGTCAGTGCAGTTTTATTTGCCGGTTGACCATTTACTAACCCCAGTGCCTCATAGTTATTGTTACTATATATATATATATATATATATATATATATATAACAAAAATAAAGATTACTGTTACTGTAATGCATTCTGTAGCTAGTCAGACTTAGTCAGAATCAGAAGGACTTTATTGATCCCCGAAGGAAAACTCTGTGTTGCAGTTACACAAATAGTATAAATGTGTATTTAAATAGTATTATAAGTTTGCGAAGGAAAAATATCTAACTGATTTTTTTTTTTTAGTGTAACCCTGCTTTTCTGCTAAACTTCTCCAAATCAAATAAGAGAGACCAGGACAGAGCTGCTAACATTACCCTATGCTCTGATTATAGTAGTATAACAGTTATGTGCGTAAATTAACCTATTCTAGTCTTATTTAACATAACCTGTAGCTACCTAAAGCTAATGTAGCTAGCTAATTTAATGCTTTGTTTGTTACTGCTGTAGGCTGTAAGTTAGGTAGTCAGAAATGCTAACGCTTGCAGTTCATGTTAAAGCAGACAAACTGTTTAATAAAAAAAAAGGATATGCCACTCCAAACTATTTAGAAGCTGAATATCTCTATTTGTATCCCATCCAGTACAGTTGTCAGTTTAATGGACTCAATATAATGGTTCTCCAAAACTTGCTAATCCCACTCATCCGGCAGTGCTGCAAAGCTCAAGCTAAACATTCAAAAATGTTGGCAAGATTAAGCGCCAGATGACCCGCATCTGCCCTTCTCACCTCTTTCAGCTCTCTGCATGAAGTGTTATCTGACTGAGATGAAGGTGTTCAGAAATAGGAAGAGCAATACAAAGAGAAACGTAAAAGGGTCAGCTGCTGGCAAGTTTTTATTACTTATTTTACTTTATTACTTTAAAATTCTGCTGACATGTTAAAATGTTTGTCACAAAAACACCTCACTAGGAAAAGCAGGCTGAATAAACCCTGTGCTCGCCCCTTCCCAACTCCTTTAAAGATAAATGTTTGTCACGGCGAAGGAACGTTTAATCAACTCAAATGTGAATAAATGTTTCCACTGTTGCCAAAAGCTAACTCCCACACACTGAAAATCAAGGAGGATTTTCAACCAGTGGAGAAAATGTAATTAGAGACAGGTAGCAGTAATATCCATGACTTGAAGCTCAGCTCTAATGGTGTGTGAGCGCTGATCGTACTGGACTCCTGTGCTTTGTTTGTTTGTGGTCAGTCTTGTTAATAATGTTCTGATTGAAATGAACTGTAATTCTCTCCCCTACTGCACTGGCCTCGCAGACACAGCTTTACTTCGTGGTGATGTTCACTGTAGGTGCTGTGTGTGTGTGTGTGTGTGTGTGTGTGTGTGTGGGGCTTTTTACTTTTCATACCCTACACACTGTGTTGTGTATGAATTGTTGCTTTGCAGTGTAATACTTTGTTTTTGTCTTGATGAAACTGTATTAACGTGTGATAATACAGTTGCTGTATATCTTTAGTCTTCCAATTTTGGATTTGTTTTTTCCATCATATCAAACAGGGAAATCTTTTCACATCTGAAATAATTGCTTTAAGGGAAATTTCATGACAACCATAAAATAAGGAAAAATGTATGAGTTTAAATGCAATTTTCTTCAAATATTGACCTGATTAAATTGATAAGTGATGGAGTAGTGTTTCTGTCCACTTGGTGAAGGCAAATCCAATATTCACTCTCTTTTTAGCTCTATTTTATTCTTCGCCAACTTCTGAGTTAAATATCTGCTGTCTCTTTAGCTTCTATATGCTCCACGGTGTTCACCAGCTAGCTCCTCGCTAACTTCTGCTATTTGGTGCCGGGCAGCTAGTTTACAATCGGTTTATCAGAGTTTTTTCGTTGCAAACAGCTGCCTGCTGCAGTTGGAAAGAGGAGTAAATGAAAAAAGATGAGAATGTACTGAACAGTAAAGTTGTGGTTTAGTAAAACAAAAACAGTGAGTAAAGAGATGCTTTAAAAAGCTGCAGAGTTGGGTGATGATTCTCTGTGGGTTTCTTACTGCGAGCAATACCTACATTGCACATAGTGATTTGACTCATTGTTGATAAAAAATATTACAGCAAAGTACAGCTTTAAGGTTATTTTGATTACCACAACACACAATATGGAGTGTTGTAATAGTGACATGTGTCACACAAGTGGAAAGAACACATGAAAATGGACTCATAGCCGTCTTATGTTGCTAGTGCCAAATATAAACTGCTGCTAGATCAGTTTTTTCTATTTCTAACCCACATGTATTTGTATTCCCAGATCATGCAGTTCTTTGAAACCTAGAGAAATGAGAACTATGCCACACTATCACTTCTCTGTTGAACACACAGAGTCCTATGATATGAGCTTGCCTACACGTTCATCAACAGTAATTCAGCATAACCGGCTCCGCACTACAGTACATTGTTCTCTGCGAGAGAAGGACAGAGCGATTGGCTGCTGGGATGCAGGAAAGCAGTTAGGGTTAACAGGATTACTGTAACTGCATTCGGATGGCTACGGCTCTTTAAAACGCATCTGAGAATGGGGTATTTCCTGTCGGGGAGTATTTTGGGAACTCCCACATTCGGTAGCACAAGGTCCTTTTTCACAGGGGGAGGGGGAGAGAGCTTTTTCTGCAGTTTCTTCTTATGTCCCCTTAAATATTTTTTCGTGAGCGTCTAAGAAACACATGCGTTGTACCATAAACAATCCTCTGAGATTCCCACAGTCCAACAGCAGACAGAAAAAAAAACAAAAACGTGCTGTGTTTTGTGTGTGTGTGTGTGTGTGTGTGTGTGTGTGTGTGCGTGTGCGTGCGCGCACAGAGGGAACAATCTGTTACATGTGTGTGTATTTCTTGTCAGGAAAAGAGAGACTGGATGAGATATCCACCGTTAAAAAATACAGTCTGTTGTAGTCCAATTATGGGAAATTATTTTAAGTTATGAACCGTCTAAGGTCCAGATAGCATGTGGGTGTCTAGTGTACATATTGACTTCTAAACTCAAGTCAGGAATGAGGTTTCCACTGAAACTACTCATACAGACAATAAAGACACAATAAAAGCATGGAAATCAAAATGTTAGGTTTAAGATATGTTCTAAGGCGACTGATGAGTGAAGGAAACTGTGTTGGAGCAATGTGTTCGTGTGTGGAACACCACTGCAATAATTATTAACCTAGAGCTCTAATAACTAAATTTATAAATTTCTCATCAGATTGGAGAGAGAGCAGAGTTCCTGAATAAGTCGGCACAGAAGAGGTAAAACATACTTTTAGGGGAGCATGTAAGCAACTAAAGATAGTTGACCACACTGTGTGTAATATCCAAAGAGGTCCCATACTGTGTATGCTAACTATCATTTGCTCTGCCCAGCAGCACTATGAAGGCATCTCATTCTCCTGTGGTGTCCAAGATAGACAACAGGCTGGAGCAGTACACCTCTGCTGCTCAGGTAAGCATTTATACAACTGTATCATCACTAATGCGTGACACATGACACAGTAGTTGCTAAGTTTTAATTTCCGTGTCATGCAAAATGGTTGCCCTATCCCATTTAGGCAACACAGCTGTCAAAAACATAACAAGACTTCTACATACACATATACATATGAAAAGCATCAGTTATTATAACATCTATATACTTTAAATGACTTGTATTTATCTGGAATTTTCAAATATATTTTATACAAAGTAGCAAAAGACTTAAAAAAAAGCCTACTAACCTAGTTAACGTTATAAAAGGCTTTTTTATCATACTTTATGTATGTAGGTGGCTACCTTACTGTAAATATTGTGAATGTGAATAGCCTCAGTCTTGTATTATGTTACTAAAAGTATTTTGTTTTTCCCAATTAAAAAGACAAAAAACTAAATAAAACTCATCTGTCACAACTAGACAATGGGGCAAAGGTCATCCTGGATGTGGCATCAACATCATAGTGTAAAGTAGCATTTGAAATCCGATTTGAGCAACGGGACTGAGAAAAATATATAGAATCCTGAATTCAGTTAGTTCAGAGTTTACATATAGGACTGCCAAAAGTCAATTTCCTGATCTGATTCATTTCTTGGTAAGCTAAAAATCTGATTTTGGTTGCTACTCTGGGTCTAAAAGTTGCCCAAAAATTGCCATCCCTGAATCTGTAGGAATTTGTCACTGTTATTATTAGCCAGCTCATGTGGGTTTTAACTTTTTTTAAAGATTTTTTTTTTTTAATCTGAGCTTTGATCAGAACAGCAATCCCTGCTATTCACCAATTTAAACCCACTTCTGTGTCTCAGCAGAGAGAGAACAAGGAGTCCCGATCCCCGCGCTCTGGAGCGGTGGATCTACCAATGGTTACCGACAGCATTCGAAACATCAAGAGCATGTGGGAGAAAGGCAACGTGTTCGGCTCACCTGGAAGTGGCGGGAGCCCGTTCAAGGTAAAAGACGAGGTGTTGGAGGATGTGAGAAAGTTAATGAAACTGTGTGTGAGCAGAGAGAGAGAGAGAGAGAGGAGGGAGAGGGAAGAGCCCAGTTCACTGGCACTTCCTGCTCGGCCTTGTTGCTGATGACGACCAGGCTTAGCTGACCTTTGACCCTATCCAAACAGGAAGCAGCTGTGATGAAGACAGGCGTGGCGGGTCGCATTAACGACTGGCTGAATAAAACCCCGGAGAGCGGCAAAATGCCAGGAGGAAGGCCAACGGTAGGTCGTCGCCATAGCAACCCTTGTCGCTGCTGCTAGGAAGTACAGTACATGTACTGTACAGCTCAGGGTCCTATAGAGCAATAACAGAATGTGTGACTATTGGTCATGGCTTTCATACACTTTCTGTAATAAAACATTTAAAAGAAAAAATCCTTTCAGATGCAACACCCTGGGACAAAATCAAACAAATAGGGGTCCGCGGCCTAATGTGTGTCAGTTTTAGGAGTTCTTGAGTAAAAACTACTGCTATAGTGCACTCTGCCAGGGGGTCTGTGAAACGTTTTCAGATTCATTCATTTAAATCATAATGTAAAAATGTATTATTTAAAAAAAAAAAAAAAAGCTTCTTAGTTCAACAAATAATTCCATTTTTAAATCTGTAATGGTTCATAGAATATTTTCTAATCTAACAGATGTACAACTTCTATAATCTACAAATATGATTAATTCATGTTGAATATATTTTTATACATTTCTCTTGTATTGTTCTTTCACTATAGCAATGTAAAAAAAAATAGGCTATCTATCTCTTGGCTGAGAAAAGACTGAGAACCTCTGCTATAGAGAAGCCGTGTTGATTGACCTACATTATCGTTCTTGATATATGTGCATTTTTATCAATATGTATAAACTGTCAAAGATGTTTTTCTTTAAATCTCAGGATCTAGACATCTACTTTAAAGGCAATGAGCAAGCAGGTCCCACATGAACACACAATGGGTTTTTTGGTTGGTCTTTTTCCTGGTGCTCTCCTCACTGGTTTGAAGAGGGCGGGACTCACTTGGAACAATTTGACGCCACATACTTCCACACACCAATCAGGATTTAGCAACATTTGAATTTGAATATGATGACAGTTGGTGGGTTATTTGGTCACTGCCAATTAATTCCAGTCATACCACATACATACAGTTAATAATAGCAGATTAGCTGAGTTTTAAGTGTTAAGCTTCATTATTGATTATTATCTTATTAAGTCATGAATGTTACATTTACAAAGAATTCTTTGGGGGAACGAGGGAATGTTAAGTGACGTTGGGGACAGAACTTGATGATATAGTTGCAGCATTTACTGCATGTAAACCTCTCACCCTGCTGTTGTGTTATCATTATTATTATGTCACAATTACTGCTGGTCATGTTCTGTACAGTACATAGACAAAAGTCAGGTTGAGATATTATCATAGACTAAACAGTCTATGGATATTATCTGTCTGGCGCCACCTGGTGCACACAAAGAAAAATATCTAAGTGTCCGTACTTGGCTCAGTCCACTTTAACATCTGTCATAATATAGATATACAGTATGTGGATATTGTAGACTTGGCATGAGTTTGGGATACAGTGTCACTTAAGCATTTTATCTTTCAGCTTATCACAAGCTTTGCTAGTAAAGTGCTTTTTCAGTCCTGGCTCCATGCCAGTGAATTGTACCTCTCTTCACTCTTACCAATTTCACCCAAATATTTCTGTTGGAGCTTTCCAATGTCACAGATTATAGCTGGTGCTCAAATAGGTAACACACAGCAGGAGAGACTGAGGATATGAACGAGACCTTTGCCAAAGCTTACTGAAATATTCCCGTCTCCAAATTTGACTTTGCATTGTGATGGAGTGTCTTCTAGTGAAGTGCAATTTTCTCTCTGTCCTCTAGACAAGCACCTCTCTGCTTGCCAGTGTCTGTCAACCTTTACTCTCATTTCTCAAGCTCTCCGTCAACATCTGTCATTCCTTTTTCCTCTCCATCTCAGATACTCTGCCATTGCCGCAAAATGACAACTATTTTCAAATTGACCTACAAATGCTGGGCACTCTGAGCACCGCTGATATGATGCTTTGTCTTTGCCTCTTTTTTTCTGTCTCCCTCTGACAGGACCTGAAGCCTGTTGATGTCACCAACAAGAGGAGTCTATGGGAGAACAAAGGTGCTTCTCCAACAAAGGTAGCCATTATTCACATCAACATATTCACTAGTGTCATGATGAGGAATTTGCACAGTGATCAGAGTACCAGTCTCAACCATTGGGGGAAATCCAAGTGAGCCTCCAGATGAAGTTTTAACTATGCCAAATTGGTTTTGTGGTCTTCCTGTGGTTTTCCATAGTTTTCCAGATGTCAATCAAGAGAAAGAGAATATTAGAATAATCTCACGTTTTTACCCTGATGTCGCAGCAATGGGAGTAACAATCACTTCTGTTTGTTTTTGTTTTAAAGAACTCTCATAGCTAGTTGACCTCAGCGTTAAATCTGGAATAAGCCTGGAGAGGTAAAGGAGTACTTGTTCCACGTTTCTTCAAAGCGCTTATCACAGAATGACCTCACACTCGGCTGTCACACTGTCAATGTTTTTTGCTCTGTGTTGTTGGCGAAGCTGTGCTCTGTTCTGCTGTAGTTGGACACTACTGCTTATTTTGATTACAATGATAATATCCAAGAGTTTCTGTCCACATTTAGATATTTGTCATTTGACATATGTGTCATACGTTCTGGCATGCTCTCTTTCTAAATATTATTCAAGTTCCTTTACACTTAGTCTGGCTCAACGGATGATGGGTTAAAGCCTGATGCGTTTCTCACGCCCTGGATGTCCTCCCCCTTCGCTATCCCCGCTATGTGGACTAACCGCCGCCCAGGATGGTTGTCATTTGGTTTAAAGAAATACAAACAAGCCAGAGCGTTTTTCCCCCAATCCCAGAATAGTGTATGTGAGACCATACTCCATCGCTGACACAGCACTGTAGAGATGGGTCTGGCAATGCGAGACTACTTAACACACAAACTTGCAACATTTTGAAGGATGTAATTATCTGCATTTTGTAAATATTGAGCAATAAACATCAGCTGCTTTCCAAATTGCACATGCAACTTGGAATGAAGGAATTCAACTTGTATAGCATGTGTGCCAAATGTTCTAAGTGCTGTAAAATAAAAAGGAGCAAAGAGAACACAATAACAAAGCCATAGGAAAGCCAATTTTAAAGTATTTGGAGTTGACTCCATTAACACCCATAACTTGTTAAAGCCGACTCAACAAAACCCAGCAGATTACAGTTCAGTGTAATTTCTGTGTCGTAAAACAACCTTTTACAGTGTGCCTGTTGTCCAACTGTGGGCTGAATGCTTTTCCTAAATGGCTGTACACATCACTGCTCCTTTTCTTCTGCCGACCACAAATCACTATTCTCAGTCCAGCTTCACATGACTTTATTTTGCCCTAATGGAGAAACTGTTTACAGCATTCTTTATAAGCATTGTGCCTTGCTGAGTTGCACAATGGCCGTTTGACATTATTGAATCACTGTTATGTCACCCCACATTTTAAACAAGTCTGACTTAACCTGACATGAAGAAGTTGTCTTATCTTTATTTCTGTACATAGATGAAGCTGTGTGTAGAGGTGCTTAGTAGAAGTGAAACCCCACATTTCAAAAGACCAAGAAGTACTACCTTCCCATTTACTTTATTATAAACCTTCCTTGCTTGGTAGTAGTGCCAACAGCTGCAGTGCAGACCGGAGGCTGTGGTCTGCCACAGTCAGGAGTTGGGTTGGAGGGCACCAGGCGGTGGTCTGCACTGACGTAAAAAGGGCCTTATTCAGGAAAGGTAGCGGTTAGCAACATTATCATTAGCGATTCATGCTATGCTGTGATGTCAGGGAAGGCAAGATGATCAGGAAAACGATCGGTGAGGAAGATCTGGATAGGTTCAATAGTCTGTATAGGTGGAAGTGTACGATCAAAAGTGGACTGGAGGCTTTGCATGTATGGTTTGCTAACTATCTGCATCTGTGTTTACCTTCCTATCTTTATGTTTTGCAGGTGGCAGGCAGAGGGGAGACCAAATCAGTTGCCAACGGTAAGTTTTTACAAGGTGTCAAAAGTGTCAGCTTGCATTTGCAGAGCTAGTGAATATGTATAATGCAAACAGCAGTTTCAGGGTCAACTTGTGGCTCCAAAATGTTGACTTTTCTCTGAAATACTGCCTTGTTCTTAGCTCAGCCACAGTGCATTTTTCTAATTGTTTTTTTTTAGAAATCAACAGACGGGATTTTCTTAGTGCTTTATCCTTTAGTTGAAGTAAAAACATGAAAATGAATTGCAAAGTTTTAAACGAACAGTGGCAATATGCTTTTATAGGCATGTAGGCAGCCTACTTGCTGACAATCTGAAAAAAAGGACAAGGACAGACATTTGTCTCCTTTGAAACTTTTACTGTCCTCAGCCAATTCTTTCTTGAGCCAGTGAGGAGCTACACAATGTGCGTAGAGGTTCAAGATATTCCCACAAGATCCCACCATAATCCTTTCAGGTTAGAGCTGAAGATCTTTGCCCGAACTTCCGTCGTGCTCGGTCGGGTTCATCCTTCATTTCTATCATTAAGCTCTGGCTCGGGCCAGGCTCGGGCTTGCGGTCAGGTGATGCGTTACGATTAGCGCAAAAATGGATGCTGAGGAGGTGAAACAGAAGCTGGCCTCTGGCGATTACGTTTTGGTTGCACCGGCAAAGAACGTTAGTCATGAATAAATGATGTCAAAAATGTCTAAATAATTCATTCTCTACAAAAGGCAAAAGAGCTGTGTGCGTGCGCATATTTGAATAGTGTCGGGCTGTAAATGGGTTCGGGCTTTTAAAAAGCTGTCAATCAAAATGTACTTGTCAGGCACAGGCCAAATTCTGTTCTAATTCAGGTCCCTCAATCCACCAGTAGAAGTAGCTGATGATGATCCCTCGCTGGCTTTCCGTCAGCAAGCCCTTCCAATTGTATTTGTTGGGAAAAATGTTCCAGCACTTTTGCAAGTTGGTCATTTTTCAGAGATTGAAGGTGTTACCTTCTGGTTAAGTGTGTCATCTTATCCCTGTCTCTTTGATTTATGCGACACCATGTGTCACAACACCAATATCTGACCCTACTGTATCATAGCCTCCCCTGCAGTCTTTTATAATTTGCTGTTTGGCCTTTCGCACCATAGCATTTTAAAGCCACTTTAACATTGCTTGCTATTTTAAAATCAGTTGTGAGGGCAGCCTCCTCCTCTTTTTGTTCTCCCAGTGGACAGAAGGGGGTTTTGGCCTTGAGGGATTCTGTACACGTCTGCGTAATGTGTTAGTTGTTCAACACACAGTATCAAGCATACATAAATTTCACCTCTGCAAACCCACTCAATAGCCATTTTTACGCCACTCAAACCTGTCAGCTTTTCCAATTATGTGCACGTCCACTTGCGCAGCTCAGAACACAGTCCTGCCTCTCGTGTTAGAAGTGTTAGAGGCAGTGTTCCTGTCAGGCCGGCTTGTCACATTAATAGCTGGTATGTTAGAGATTAGCACACCATCACAGTCTGACTCAGATGACGATAGAGGCTTTGTATAGATTTTGTATTTCTTGCTGGCTGCAGCACCTCACAGGCATTTGACACCACACTGGACCACGTACGAGTTAGCAGCCTCAGACTCTCCACATGCTTGCCTCTAAATCTCTGGCTGTACTGAATTTAGAACGATAACTTTCAAGTTTGAATTTGTATTGGCCTTTTGATTCAAAATTAATTATAGCAGTTTGGAAAATGACCAACATCCAGGCGGACATCGTCAGGTTGCTAGCATGGATAAGAAGCCTATGTCAATATGTAGACCCATAGTTTTTAGAATGGATATTTACAGGTCTGATTTTGGGTTTCTGTTTACTGCCATTTTGTCTCCTGTAGCCAGCAAATTTAAATTTGAGCAAGTTGTGAGGGAAGTCTGGGTGAAGCTAAAGTAGACAAGTATCAAGGAAACACACCCAAAAACGTCCCTCTCAAAGTTGTTTTCTTGTTAATGGAATAGCAATTTTAAGAATTTTGACACAGAAACAAAAGCCTTAAAATGATTTTGATTCCTTGTTAAAAAGTAAAATAATGGAGAAGAGCTGAGGATCTTGTTACAGTCAAAGTTTCATGAAAGCAAGCAACAAGTGGCCTTCAAACTGCACGTTGACTGCATTTAAGAGCATGTGGTGTTTGTTGCGTGGTCTGACCCTCGGTCACAGGGTTAAAGTTATTAACCCACACCTGTCTGCAGACTCGTAGTAATACACGCTGATGGACTCCTCTTCTGTCTTTCACCAGGTATGGGGCACTAATGTCTTGAAGGAGCCACTGCAGCTGGGGACCACGACAATCCAAGACTCTTCCTTTGACTTTGTCTTAAGAACCAAATAATGATCACATTCCCAAGAGGGACCCCAAGATTAACGGAGGGACAGGAGAGACGCTGTCCAAGCACTGTACCAAAACAGCATCATATATTTGTACGGTTGCCATGTATAGTGCCTTTGCACAATGATTTTTGCTTTCTAAAAGAAACAAAATGCTGTGAAATTTGGACAATTGTAATTACTATTACTAATTACTTTATACAATCCTGCCAGGAAGCAAAAAAAATGTTAAATTTAGATTTTGTTGTACTCCATTCCAACAGTTTTGATAGAGACGGAGTAGGTGAGTTAAAAGTTTCCACATTTCAGAGAGATGGGTGAAATCAGTTCTCTCCCTCATACAGTACATTTTCCATCTCTTTTTTTTATTTATATTTAATGCTAAAGCTTCACACATTGCTATTTTATTCAACGTTCACCAGTTTCAGGATAGAAATATAAGCACTTAGAATTTAGCTGATTTCACTTTTATTATGTCTTACCAATAGTGCAGCAATGGTCTGAGTAATATATGTTAGCACATGTGATGTTTTGAATATGACCTATCATACTGTATCTTATATAACATCTTTATACTCGTAACAAAAGGTATTTTTGTTTTTGTATCCAGAAACTATTCACCAACAGGCAGTTAATTTCGGTGGTGAGGAGTGTTGAATATTCAGAAGGCCATTATGACTTTTATTATCCTTAATGTCATTTTTATTTATGTTTTAATGTGTTTTGTCCTTTTCTATTTCTAGCTGTTTTGTAGCTTTTGTACCTGTTTGATCACTTTAAAATCTTCAGACATTCCTCTTAAAAAGCAGGTGCACAAGGTGCCTTTTTTGTAGGTTTGCCAGTGTAGGAAATCAGCAAACCAACCCTCTTAAATCTACCTTAACTTCTACTAATTACTAACTTCTTTATTGCCTCTATGCACACTCTTATGCTCAACGATCATTTTCTAATTGAGGGCATACAAAGTAAAATCAGGGTGCCTAAGCAAATAACAATAATAGTACAATACAAGGATATTTACCACTATGTAAGTCTTTTGGCCTTATGATTGCAATAAAAAAATGTATGTAAGCTGAGGTACAGTACATGATAGCCTCAAAGCAACTGTCTGATATAAGGACTTATGACGTCAAGTAGCACATTCCCTTTCATAGTTTTTGTGCGGCACAACCTTTGATAATAACGGTTTGACGGGGCATTAAATTGATCGATCTTACTGCTCAAAAGTCTGACAATCACATTCCATGGCTCCTAAAAAAAGAGCAGGGGAGCTTGACCAAAATATTTTAAGCGTGATTTAATGTGACATTATGTTTTTTTTAATACAGTGGTTTTATAATGCCTTTTTTTTCTTTTTGTTTTTTACCACCTTGTGTCCATGTTATGTTTTTTAAAAGTTCTTGTATGTTTAACCAGACACTTGTTTGTGTAGTGCAAAGCCTATGCAAAACACTCTGTAGCCTCTCTAAACGCTCCCAATGTCATACAAGTGGGCAGTTACCAACTGGATGAATGTTTTAAACATTGTACGCTTCACTCAACAACAGCAATAAAGACATTGAGGTATTCCACATTGTTAAGTTTCCTTCCATAACTCCACCATTCTTCTACGGACCGCATTATATACTGGATGTGGCCATTGCAGCACAGCATCTTAAAAAAAATTCTTATTATGGAGCCATGGTATTGACAAAATGTAATACGGAGATAACAGACAAGCTTGTCCTCCAACAGTTAGCACCAATCATATGATGGAATAAATTAAACAAAATTGAGTTTTCTCTTCTATTTATCTTTCACTGGGTCATTTTAGTTTTTTAGTTTTATTTTACTATTCCTATGTTTCCCCCAATTTCACATTTGCAATTTACTCGTTCTACCTTAACTGAAAACCCCAGTGGTGGAAGTATTCCGATCCCTTACTTAAGTAGAAGTACTAATAACACACTGTAAACACAATTTGGGTTGTCAAGGTGCACATACTGTACATACAACATTCATAAAAACATGCAAATATAAATATTGATATAACTAAATATGCAATATGCCATCCCCCCCTTTTCCATCCACCTAACACACACCTACCCATACACACACTTACACAGCACTTCCAGGTACCCTCAGCATACACACACTCCCTACAATGAGCAATGGGCTACATGATCCCTGAGAACGTGAACAGAATTTTAATACACTATTTCTCTTTCACACACACACACACACACACAGACAAACAAAATACCATCAGATCCTATGTTTTTGTATTGTCCATCTCATTCCTCAGTCTAATTGCTGAAGGTCCAGACTTGCTAACCCTGGCTGTTCTTATTTTCTTTTGCCGAATCCTACCATTGCCCTGATAGCTCCTTAGTTGGAACTTATTGTGCAGAGGGTGAGCAGGGTCACCTAGAATCTGCTCCGCCTTACAATAGGGTCCATAAACAGCTGAGCAGCTGACATCTGGTCACACCTAATGACCCTACTCGCCATACTGACCATGCACTGCAACCATGTTACTGCAACCTATTCTGGTCTAGGCTGCGTATGTTTCCAAACTTGCAAATCAGACCAAAGGACAGGATACCTTGAAGGACAGCCTTGTAAAACAGTTGCAAAATATATTGATCCAGGTGGATCAATATATCAATCTCTATCCTTTAGTATCTATGTATTAATGCGTTTCTTTCATTATTAACTCTGAGTGGAATTTCTTCTTTACTATGTCTAAAATATGTGACCATTTTCATTTGTTTCTGTCACATTGTAGTACTTTAATAAATCCAAAAATGACCCAATGGTTCATCAGATATTAAGGAAGCATGCTAAGTTGAAATACTATCTTTTCTGACAACCATGCTAACAAAGAAATTCTAATAAGGGAAGAACTCTCTCGATGCTTTGGCCTTCTGAACTGGTTGCAGTTCCACCAGAGGTCCATTTGGGGCGCTCACAGGCCAGTGCAGAATATGTGCGACTTTATGGAGCTGTACCCCTCAAAATCCACTTTTCTCAGGATATAATTTTTTTGTCTAGTAATTTTAATACACTATTTGTATGTTGCATACAAAATGGGGACGCTAAGACAATACACCCTGCTAGCTGTTAGATTTTTTTTAAAAGTGGCTTTGTTTTTCTAAAAAGCCTTTTAAAATCTCAATTACGTCGTACACATAATATGGCCAGAAATGCTGCTTTACAGCAAGAGTAAAGTAATTTTAAAAATGAACGTAGCCAAAGAAATACATATTAGCGATACATTGAATGCTTTATTGACTAAGTATAACCTTTCAGAGGAAGATGAAATAACATTGAAAAAAGAGGAAATAGATCATGTGTATGTTGAAATAGCTAAAGGGGCATTCGTAAGGTCTCGAGCAAAATGGTTAGAACAAGGGGAAAGAAATTAGACTTATTTCTTTGCTTTAGAGAAGCAAAATCGCAAGAGAAATAAGTTAACCACTCTTAAAATTAATGACGACATCACCTCTAATTTTTCACACATTTCAAGATATGTTGGTACATTTTATAGCAATATTCTATTACGTCAAATATTCAATTTGCTGACTGTGATAGATTTATCGAGTCAGTTAAAGCATTTACATCAATCATATCTGAACAATTTAAAATGGATTGCAAACGCTCCATTACTAAAATGGAAATCTCATAGACTGTTAGCTCAATGAAAAAAGAGAAATCTCCGGGAAATTATGGGCTTTTAGTCAATTTTTATATTTGCAATTTTGGGAAATTTTTGAAAATCCTCTCTTTGATTTGTTCAAAAAATGCACTCTAAAAAAGGAACTGTCCACGAGTATGAAGCAAGGTTTAATATGTCTTCTCCTTAAACCAGATAATTACACACATTAAATATTGACTACAAAACATTAATTTGTGCTAAATGGTTAAGAAGAGGTCTTCATGAGATAATGAGAGCAACCCTAAAAGGTTTTAAGTCTAACCGTCACATTAGCTTTAATATAAGACTTGTTCTCGATCTGTTGGACTATTCTGATAACATCAATACTGATGCACTGAAACGATTTCTTGATTTTTATAAAGCATTTGATACGGTAGAACACTATTTTTTTTACTCAAAAGCACTTTATCTTCAAAAGACAAAATTTTATATCTACAGTTGAAATGCTTTATAAAAATATCGACAATTCTGTGATATTTCAAAAATATTTCCTGTACTGAGTACTGTACTGAGATCAGTTCGCCGGGGCTGCCCTATTTCACCGTTTTTGTTCCATCTGGCGGTTGAATTACTGTCATTACATATTTATCTGGAAAGGAAAACGGCTGTGGCTTAAGATGTCTACTCTACAGAGGAAGGAGAGAGGATGGTGGCTTTATTTTGGTCCTTTGTGTTAAGACCCCTCCTTACCTGGCTTAACCCTCATGTTGTCTTCGGGTCAAATTTGACGCATTTTCAAAGTTTTTTTTTTTTTAAATCTGAAATAAAGGAAGTTGAAAAAAGCTGCAAAATCGATGAAAAAAAAAATCAAAAATACAAAAACTTCTTGAAACTGAAACTTGTGCAAAGCAACAAAAATGTTGAGATAAGGGGAGAAATGTTTTTCATGGTCAAAGGGAAGACAACACAAGGGTTAATCCAGATACGTCTGTTTGCTGGCATACCTTAGAAAATTCTATGACAGAGCCTTGGTCACTCCATGACGTTCTTTTTGCCAATGTTTCTAATAAACAGTGCCAGCTATGCTTCGCCCCATTATCTATCACCTAATCAAATCTTGGAGATTGGCTGAAACATAATGCCATGTAGCTTGTAACTGGCACACTTTTTCCCCCATTATTCAATAATGCAGCACTCTTGATTGGTGGGAGGCCGATAACAGCTCCACAATGGGAACAGAGGGGGGTTTATTGTCTAAGACATTTTGGCGAGGTTGGTTTGTTGCCTTTTTCTGACTTCTAAAATGCATTCAATCTGTCATGCTCCTTTTTTTTCTTTTATCTTCAAGTAAGATCAGCACACAAAGCATATGGTGTCCCCTGGCAGAGGTCTTTGCCCATCATCCATCCTATCCGGAAGTTATTTACTATGCAGCCAAAAATCTGTGGTATCCAGGCTTTATCAGTTCTTGGTGATATCTGGCCACACTGGCCTTCCTATTGAGAGGATCTGGGCACGCGATTGCCCAGGACTGAGTGTCGATCTTAACTGGCATGTGTATGGTCTAACATTCAAAAAGTATCACACAATCCAGACCATCAGCAGATTCAGCACGTTCTGCCCTCTAATAGTACATATCTTCACAAGATCTGTGATTGCTCTCCTGTTGATGAGTTCTGTAATAATATTGCGTCCAAAATATCTGCCCTGATTATTGATACTGTAGCTGTTACTGTCAATGTTTTGATTCTGAGTGATCTGTCAGCCCTCCAGCTCTCTAAAACTCAAAAAATGTGCTGTTTTTGCTGAACTTACAACCTAGATGATTGCAACCTGTGGGAAACCACCTAATGACTTGTCTATTCGTACGTCGTGTATATGGAGCTCTCCACGGCTCGCATAGGGGGAGCCCCGGGAAAGACTGGGCACTTGGCTCAGCATTGCTGGATCCTTGAAGTCCATGCTATAGATTTGTGCTACGGCCTTCTCACTTCTGTCTCTGTGTATGTGTTTGGTCACTTTTGTCTTGTGCCGGTCTCTCTGTCAATGCTTTGTTTGTTTGTGTGTTTGTCGGTCTCTGTGTGTCTTCTTCCTGTATTTCCTCTCTTTGTTTTGGAGTGAAACATTTTATCTCAAGGAAGGATTGTGGACTGGATTGTGCACTGTGCCCTCTTGTAGTGTGTAGTGTATGTATGTTGTCATCTGGACCAATGTTTTGCACTTTTGTTTGGCTCTTTAAATAAATCAAAAACATTTGATTGCAAATAAAAAGGAAATGTAACTACAATATTACAAGATTGCCGTTAAAACTGTCCCAAGGACCCGGAGAGTTCTATGAACAGAATGACGCATTTAAAATATCGCTCGATTACACAAAATCCTGATTGTGATTCAAATTTGATTAATTGCCCTAGACAACGGTGAGTTTTTTTAAGCCAAGAGAGGGGGGCTGTAAATTGGGAAGAGAGGACTGTGAGTTTGCAGGGTGTTTAGCGATTGTTGCCGTAATTCTAAGCCAATAACGCGTGTTCAGTCGTGTGGAGAGGACGGTAAGGTAACTTTAGTGTTATTTTTTAGAGGTTCTCACTGTAATTTTAAGCCGGGGAAGTGTGTCTGTACGTCGGGTGAAGAGGACAGCGAGCTTTTGGTTTTTAGCTGTTCCTACTGTAATTCTAAGCCAAAAAAGTGTGCATGTCAGTTGCTAGAGCTCCGTGTGTGCACAGGTTTTTACAACTGTCAACATAGCCAGCATCTAACGTTAGCTACTCCGCTGTGCTGTGAAGTCATGTGATGTGGGCAACACTGTTGTGGATGCTGTGCTCTCAGCCTGGCAACCTCCGTGAACTTCAAGGGGAGATGACTTTTTCCAGTATTTAGAATTTGTACTTTATACATTTGTACTAATTTGTACTTTGTAAGTATTTTAAACACTAGCTGTCAGTATTACATATTGCTCCTTTTAAGGAAATTGTCAGAACACCATTGAATAAAGTTCTCTACCTTTTCCTCAAAACCACTTAGGGATGATTTATTGAGCTTTAGAACCCCCACCAAAAAAGGTATGAGTGGAGACTGAAGCTCAACACTCATTCATATGCAGCGTGTACAGTATTGGAGACAAAACACAGTCCTGTGGGGCGCCCGTTTAGATTTGGGGAAGGAAACGGTTGTGTTAAATCTAACCTGCTGGATTTGCTTCAGAAGAAAATCATTAATCCACAAAATAACCCTTGGATTAACTCCAAGATCCATCAGTTTGCCCAACAGCAGATGGGGCTGAACAGTGTTAAAAGCACTGCTAAAATCAACAATGGGTAGTTCATTCATTGTCCAATCCTCTGCTGCCCGCAATTGATGTCAGACATATTGTAATGATGAGCTTAACGGCATTTATCATCAATGTGTAGGTATAAGATAAAAGTTGGGATTTGATAAGTTTTTTAAAGAGGCTTGCCTTTTATACTGTACATACTATTACATAATTTCAGCACAAAGAAGCTGTGTCAGTTCTCCAAAGTAACAACAAGGAAAAGATTGAAAAGTTCTGTTTTATCTCCAGCCAAATAATACTTTGAGGTGGAACCATTAATATAATACATCCATTGGTGGAACTAATTGTATTTCCAGTTTCTGGCCTTGAACGTAACAGATAACGAGGCGCACTTAAAGGCAGCATTCCTCTCCAGGTGTAACTCATCTTCTGCCTCCAACAATAGAACTGACAACCCTAACCAGTCATAGAAAAGATATGTGAGCATGTGATGGGCAGGGACAAATCAAGTGTGCTTTTTGGTTGGGGTAAGATGATTGAACTTGTCTTTGTCTGGATGTAAAAGGATCATATCTGAATTTGTTGCTAATCCCATCTCTTCCTCAGGATTATACAAGAGGTAAGATCTAAGCATGACCTCTGGGTGCATGGCAGCAAAAAGGTCAATTAAATGTTACATTGTATTCAAATTGCCATTCAGGTACAGTTCATATTTTGGAGTTTTTAATTAAACTTAACAATGTAAAGTAAAATCTGGTGACTGAAATAATAAACCTCAGCATCATTGATCTATCAGGTAGCTGTTACTCATACGAAATCATGAATGCTGGATTAAATAGGCCCAGATGTTGCCTAAGTAGACTCTTAAAGCTTTTATGATGGCTTTTCTTTGATGTGTTCTGATCTGAGCAGTGCACATGCTGGTGAAGAAGGTGCTAAGCTCGCCCCTGAGACTGCTGTGTTGGTACAGCAGCATGCTGTGGGCTTTGACTTAATGCTGCCTAATGCCGAAACCAGCACCCTCAACATTCCTGCCGCTGTCAGGCTTGTGTATTATTTCACAGTTCCAGCCAGACGGGGACTGACCGCATGCATTTACGAAAAAACACGTTTAATGCCACAGCCATTGCAACCCTCATACACTGTGAATTCTTTCTGGGTTTCCAGTCAGTGCTTTTCTTCAACCATATGGTATTCTTCCATTTCTTTCCCCATACTTTCTCCTTTTCACATTTCTCTTTCCTCATCCTTTTGACGTCAGCTGCTCAATCTAATGACAAGTAAAAACCACACAGGGACTGCAGGCACCGCAACGTTTGAATTTGAGAATGTATGTAACATCATTTAAACAGAAGCATGACTTTGGACAGTAACCACGTACAGTGAAAGTGTAAATATATATCATGCAGAGATTAAATGTGCAGCTGGCCCTTTGAAATGTCTGTGGTGGGGGGGAAACTGGGATGTTTTCTTCGTCCCAACATTACCCATTCAACATGTATATAGTATCAAAACATTATTAAAAGGAATCTGTAATAAACGTGTTTTAATGAGTAGGAATGTTTAAAAAGCAAGAATACAGACTCCTGAGACCTATTCATTGTAAAATATTCCCTGACCAGCAGCTGACGACAGAAATAGCCCATCTGAATATGGGTCCCAGCTTATTGATTTACTGTGAGTACGGTCAGCAGAGCCAAACCCTTTGTCTGGAGGAGTAGCTCCACACCTGTTCAAAACCACACTTTATTATTCTTAAAAATAGACCCTCACGCTCCCCCACTGTTGCCGAGTGACACCGGTTTTTATGATCTTGTGATTTATAAGCTCATGGAAAAAACGGCATCCAAGTGTTGTTCTAACATGTAATTGATATGAGGTATTTATAGGGGATACCAAAGCCTGTAACTTTAACCTTGATCCCAAACACCCTAATGTTGCTTTTTATAGTTAAGGAGGCTACTTTAAAAAAAATAAAAAAATAAAATCAGGATTTACAATGGGAAAGATTCTGCATGAAATGCATAGGAACCTACTTGTGAGAAGCAGATTAAAGGAATAGTTTGGCAGAAACAGCTAACGAGGATCTGTCCAAAGGTCCAACTCTAAAGCTCACTAAATAACATGTTATATCGTGTTTGTTTAATCTGAACAAATCAACATTTTACATTGACAAGGGATGTTTTACAGGATTTATGTGCTGGACTATTTCTTAGGTAGGAACAAGGACTATCTGCCAATTTCCCACAATATTGAGACTGGTCCAAAACAGAGCAGATATCTTCACTTTTAGTCTAGAGTATGGATCAAACTCCAAAAACAATGGTTCCTACATTTCCCATAAGGCAAATCACTAGGTTCTTTTATCAGTCATCAGAGTTCTTTTTTCCGACTTTAGAAAGCTCCTCCAGAGCCACAAGGGACATATTCTAATTATTTTCAAAGGTTGAGTAGGACTCCTCAGGACAAGTAAACTGATCTTCATGTGTAAAATGGATGGAATGGCCCTTTTCTAGAGATAAGGGTTTTGAAATTGCAATCAGATCAAATTGTTTAGCTTTTGAAAGAGTACATGAATAACATATAAAATCACACTTGTTTTGATGGACATTTCTCGCAGCGTACAACTTCTAAGCCTTTTGAGCACCTGGAAAATTGTTGAGTGTACGTATCTGAGCCAATATGATATGCATAGCTTCAGATGTCCCTGAAGGACTCGTGCTGGTAGTTTCAGTGCTGTTCAGACTGCAGTCGGCTGCCTGCAGCCTTGATCATTGCCAAGAGGAAATGGTTGAGGATTAGGCCTGGAGCTGTTTAAAGCCCCGCGCCTCTGCTTTCAGTGCCCATGGTGGAATCATTTCAAATTCTACAATTGCTCCAATCTTTCAGCGTGTAGCCAAGGTTTCTTTTCTCCTTTTTTGTAGTAGGTTTTGGTTTGGTTGTTTATACATATGACAAAAGCATTGAAAGGAGTAGAAAATAAGAGAGGCAAACCATCTGTCCGCAAGAAATCTCAAGGGCTTGTAAAAACATTAGACTCCATAAGACAAAGAGGTAAATATGAAGACAACACAAATCAGAGCAAGAAAAGCATGTATAACCAGCCCTTAATATATTGAGCCCAAGACAATTAAGCCTGGCGTGTCTGTGTCAGTTCGACAGCTGCATTAAAACTCCTTTATCTCAAAACAATGAAATCCATTTAAAACGCATCTTATCGTCTGTGTGGTGAACCAAAATGGTGATTCATGATGTGTTGATACATTGTCTACTTTCCTCTTTGAGGCAGGTAATTGGAATCCAAGACGTCTCAAGAAAAAGTAGTCAAGGAGATGTTGTGAGTACCTTTTTATTGCATTTTAGTCTTTTTTTCTTTAACTTTTAAGTTAAATCAACCTGATCTGAGGTGATTTTGAGCGATTGTTCCAAAAGTTCACATGTTCCGTTCTTCTTTTTTTCAGTGAGGAAGGCAAGTAAGGGTTTGAGAGCATTCACTGTGTTTTTGAAAGCAAAATGTCACTTTCAAGCGTCTGTTGCTTGACGTAGCTGACCTTATTATGTCTGTGCAGAGGAAGAAACGCAGCAAGAGGAAGGTAAAGGCTCCTGCATGGCTTCATGTGTGTTTCCGGTGTTTTCTGCCTGCTCCTGTTGGTGATCGTCTGTTTTCTTTTTCTTATTGGTACAATATAACGAGAGTAAAACAATCAGAATGTACAGACATTAAGACGGAACAGTGAAGGTGTGGGAGGCTAAGTTTATCCAGTTAACTGTAAGATATGTTGTGGTGGTGTACGTGAAGTGACGTTTGGTTGAGTAAGTGTGTTCCCAGGGTCAGGACTACAAGGAGTTAATAAGTGTAGACCAAAACAAGTTGGTTTATGTGGATAGATTTTTGATGGAGGTGGACAGGTTTTCCATGGGGGTGGGTGTGTGTGTGTGAGAGAGAATTAACACTTCTTTGCTATATATATATATATATATATATATATATATATAATACAATACAGGCCAGTATTTGGTCAAAAGCATTGTGATATTCCATAAAATCCTACATTGAGCATCAGTGGTGAAAAGTGACTATTATCTTAAATTAGATTATTTCCATTTCAAAGGGACAAATACATACAGTCCTTTTTAAAGATGCTAAAAAGGCATATTGTATGTATTGTTTGTTTATGATATTGTTTCTTTTACATTTATTTCCATTTTAATGTTTATGTATGCACCATCCACAAAGACAAATTTCTTGGAATTGTTACTTTGCAATTAATCCTTTTCAGATACTGCTTTACCTATAGACCTCTCAGATACTTTCACTAAATAACTGTTCATGGTTTAATAAGGTACAGTTTTGCAAAATAAAATTAAGATTACAGTCCAAAAAAATCAATACAAAATTTCATTTTAATTTGTGTAGCAGACCTTTTGTCTTGTTTTCCATTATTCATCTCTCGACCCCTCAGATTTATCGTGGGCCATTTAGCTGATAATACTTTTAATTAAGCAGGATTTTGACTTTTACTACTGACGTATTGGTACTTTTACTTAAGTAAAGGATCAGAGTACTACTTACACCACTGAATGAGCAATGAAAAATAACTGAAATGACAAAGAAAACCAAAATTATGTTTGTTCCTGTTATGTGTTTTAGATTTTTGCTTTGATTTCTGACACATGACAAACAGGCTGGGGCTGTGAACCAAGATGACTTTAGCTTTGGTCAGAAGGTCAGCGATCAGCATTGCTTTCAGTTCATCCCAAGAGATAATATCACAGTGCTCAGAGCCTCGAGCTGTTTACCTCAGTCTCATTGATCCACTAATCTTGTTCACTCAGTCATGGAGGTGCTGAAAGAAGGTTTGTATGACCTGTTTGTGTCCGTAAATGTTTTCTTTTCCTTCACACCTTTGGCACGTCATTGTAGTGTACTGTTTGTGTGTGGTACCATTTTTAGCCATGTCATGTTTTTTTGCCCGACAATAACATCTACCTTCAATAATTCTGGTTTTACAGATGTGGCTGTTGAGGTTGAAGTGGAAAAACCTCCACCTGAAGTAGAAGGTAATTCTCCTCTTTAAACAGACAAATATTATTGTATGTGCCATTATAATTCCATCCCTGTTTTTACAGAGAATAATATATTTACATAGAAAAAAAGCTAAGATTGAATGTGTCACTTGATATTATTATAATGGTTGTTTGCCTAGTGATCAGTACTGCTCATAGCATGGCTTGTGCCATCATAAATACATCTATATATATTTTATATTAACACACCGACTTGGTAGAAACTCCTTTTGCTTTCCAGCTGCACATTGCAGTAGAATTTCTTACTTCTGCACTATTAATTTACCTATATCAATATTAGTAGTTTTTGTGTACTAATCAGATATGTTCAGCAGCCTAGGAGCCTCTTGCTGAGTTAGTGATTGATGAATTTATTCCAAAATGAAATATGTAAAAATTGTGACACAAAATAATTGTTTGCAAGCAATTAAAACCGAACGATAATTGTTGAGATCGTACCTGTTTTCATGCATTTCCTGACAGAATATTGACATTTAAGAGTTTTAACATCTGAAACATTTCAGTTGATGTAAATTAAGACATCTCATTTTTTTTTTGTCATATGTGCATATTTTTATCAGTGCAAAGGAAGGTTATCGTATAAATGTTTCAGCATTTCCCCGGACAATTGTAAACATTGGTTGACAATGTGACACATCTAATTATATTTTCATTATTTCACTCCACCTTAGAACCTCCTAAGGCAGAAGGTAAATGGCTTTTTCTACTTTTTATGTTCTAATATAATATACAATAACCATTTTTCAATGGCTTAAGTGTTTGATGGTCCAGCGGCAACAAATATATTGTATACAAAGATGAGTCAAGCCAATTTTGTTTAAACTATGACATCTCTTATGGTCTTTAACTTCAGTGTATTTTGGCTGAATCATCAGGTAACTCATTGGGACTACGCCATGTCATGAATATTTATTGATTAGTTATTCTCCATTTCTTGCATTGATTACGATCACCGCCACTAATCAACTGCCTGTTCACCTTACTTTCACAAAGAGCCTACAGAAGAAGGTAGAGCAAAGTCTTTCTGTTTAAACTTGTATGCATGGCGTTACTAAATAACACTTAATGGTTGTGGTTTGTGCATCCCAGCATGGTTAACAGTCAGTTAGCTGGGGCAAGAAGACCTTAGTTCTGAGATGTATGTGGGAAATAGCAATAGTAACTTTCAATCCTTTCAATTCCCTGTTACGGATGAATTCATATGTGGTGTAATATTTTCCCTTCTCAATATTTATTCTGATAACACACTTTTGCAAATAAATATGCCTCCATTGTCTGAAAGTAAAGCTAAGCATCCATGGCATGAAACCCTTGAGTACTTGCAACAACCCAGCATTAAGGCATATTAAGGATATTAAGCATTAAGGCATTTGACTTTCTATTTCTCCTTCAGACAGATGGAAAATTTTTCATGTTAAAATATATAAAGAACATATCTTACCTGAGTGATATGGTATTTCCAAATAATAAATTAAACACATCTCTGCCAGCTGATGCACAACATATCCCCATGTCCCCATGTCCCTATGTCCCTATGTCCCTATGTCTGGATAACAGCACTGTACAACACAGGATTCAGACAGTTCATACATTTTTTGTAACAAGAGGGATTATTGACTTGTTGGTAAGAACAGAATTTAGCAAGATTTCTTGTTCTATTACTTTTGTTTGAGTATGTGTTTTAATTTAATTTCAATCTATTTATTAATCCCCAGTGGGGAAATTACAATTGATTGTGTTGAGTGCGTGAACACTGTCATTTTATCTACTAAAGATCTTTGACATGTCAGTTGTGAATTTTAAACTACAAATATATTGATCCTGTTAAGATTTTAGTTTGACAAACTAAACGTATAAAACAAATAACTTATAACTTCTCATAACTTAAAAATATAGATGAGTTTGATTGTAACTGATCATCCTTTCTTTATTATGATAGATGACTCCAAACCCAAACCAAAGTAAGTATGTTGTCATGTCATTTTTAATCTGTATACATCAACCAACTAGTGGTTGACTGGTCATTTAAAGTTCTGATTCTAAACCAGATATGTTATTTTAGGGCATTTGTTCCAACTATAGCTGTGCCGAAGATACCCGATGGGGAAAAAGTTGACTTTGATGTAAGTAATTGATTTGAAATATCACCACAATTACTTGGAATAACTTGTCTGTGGAGTTGTTGGCGTTTTGTCTGTACGTTGAGAATCTAGACGTGTGCTACAGTAGTTCAGGGTCAATATTGTGCTTACTGAAAATGCAGCCACTGAAGGCCCTCATAAGTATGTTAATACAAACAATGTGTGTCTTTAACTGCAGGACATCCACAGGAAGCGTCAGGAGAAGGATCTGACCGAGCTGACATCTCTGATTGAGGCCCACTTCATTCAGAGGAAGAAGGACGAGGAGGAGCTCATTGCTCTTGTCAACAGGATTGTAAGTCTTTCAGGATAACGTGCCAGATCGGGAGTATTGCACCACCCAGCAAACAATTACAGTGTGTGTTTTTGTGTCTGTATCGGCATGGATGAGCAGGAGAAGCGTCGCGCTGAGAGGGCTGAACAGCAGAGGGTCCGTTCTGAGCAAGAGAAGGAGAGGCAGGCTCGTCTTGTTGTGAGTCTGCTCATCACATCTGTTTCAGGACATGACCCCACGTATAATAATTAAAGAATGTCTTGTAACAAATAACTGACTGACTGTAATTAAGATGTCATTTATGTGTGTATCCTGCCGTGGAATCTTCCCTGATGAATATAAATTATTAAGCAACAGAGAGACAATACTCTTGTCTCTATCTTTGCCATTTCTGCTTTGACATATACAAACACTAGCCCATGGTGCTTTACAGTGTGTACTTGGTTCTTTTTTCTGATTTCATATTACACAATTACCAGCTCAGATGACATAGATTTTGATTAGCTTGAAGTCTTAGCCTTTGGGGGACTAATGTCCTCATGTCATCTGTGGCAAATACTTCAGCATATGCTTCTTTAAATCTGCTATCATAAACATTTTTATGATAACAATTGATCAAATTATGTACCTAGAGAGAATTATCAACCCACTCATTGCGTCTCCCATTAGCTCTACTGATCCTAATGGCACATTTTAGCTTATTGGTTTGTTTACCTTCAACTTTAGTCTCACTATTTTGCTCTATTGTCACGTATGTATGTATTTCTTTCTCCTGTAATCATCACGTGCAATCTGTACAACAGGAAGAAAAGGAGAGGAAGGAGCTGGAGGAGGCACGTAAGAAGCAGGATGATGACGCCAAGAAGAAGAAGGCTCTGACAAACATCACTCAGCAGTATGGTGGTGTCCAACAGAGGGTCAGTCATCACACACTGACACACGGGAAAACTGTGTTTCTCAGAGTTAATAGCATGTCATTGCTGAGATAAATGACAGAAGACACCGTTGTAATACCACAGACTTTGACGCCTTTTTGATATTTTCTTTCTTGTGTTCTTTCAACACTTCCATTTGGATTATCCAGCAAGAAGGAAAGAAGGGAGCGAAAAAGCAGACGGAGAGAGAGAAGAAAAAGAAGATCCTGGCTGACAGAAGGAAGCCTCTCAACATTGACCATCTCACGGAGGACAAAGTGAGGTAAGGATACCATGTTTTTACCAGCAGTCACTGTTCACAGTTCTGTAGACAGGCTAATATCCACGTCCGCGTCCTGATGCAGGAGATTTGTTTGTTGATCAACTCCTGAAATTATCCTGGCTTTTGCTCTAAAGGGAGAAGTCCAATGAGTTGTGGCAGTGGCTGTTGACGTTGGAGTCTGAGAAGTTTGACCTCACCGAGAGACTGAAGAAACAGAAATACGATGTAAGTACTTTGCATTAATGTACTTGCAGTATTACCTCAATGAAATCAATCTGGTTTAAATTTTTATGGGATATTAGCTTATTTGCTTTTTTCATGAGAGTTGGGTGCAAAGCAGTAAAAACTGAAAACAGCCAGCTTGACAAAATATAACATGTTAACTACCCCCACTCGACCGCTGGCACTAGCTACGTATTTAACACACTGACATGAGAGGGGTATAACTCTTCTTTTCAAATTCTAGGTTGTTTAAATCCAATGTCGTGGCTTTAAAGCCACAGACTACCTACATTACATTTACTACTTAACCTGATTTTATATACTATGTTAATTTAGAGCATGGGATAAAATGATAATGACAAACACTGCAAATTGATGGTACATAGCCTAGAGCCCTGAAAAAGGCACAGAATATGAAAGCTGAATAGGTATGTATTATGCAAGGCTGTCCTGAGGGCGCCTATCTAAAATGAATGTGGCTTGACTTTCAGATGAATGTACTCCAATCCCGAATCATTGAGCAGCAAAAGTTGTGAGTAACTGTTAATGAGGAGTGTGAACCTCTTGGTTGTTGTGTATTTTTGCTGTAAGTGTGTTGACGGGCCTAAAACAGACCCTTGGCTATTGCGGCAGAAACAAAGCTGGGCGACTACAACACAAACAGAAGGTGAAACTGATAGTGTGTGTTGATGGTGAAGTCTGCAATTAACTGCCATGTGGTTGTTTAAAAGAAGTCCCAAAATGTCAAGAATTCTATTACCAGTCAGTTTTACTTAAATGATCAGCTCAGTCGGACGACTAGATATGAGTCTCCATCTGCAGAAGAAATTCTGGCCCTGTTGAGCTCTTCATTAGGGCAACATGGTCCATGGTGGTTGGTTCAGCTGGTGTGTCTGCTGTTGCTCCTGCGCTTAGCCAGTCCTCCATGTTTGTCCCCCCACTGATCAATCAGCTCCTGGCTCGCATTCAGAACCAGGAAAGGTAAGTAGTAGCCACTTAAAAGCATGCTGATATCGCCACTGAGAGGAATGGCAAACATGGCTTTCTTTTTTTTTACCACTTTTTTGACATACTATAATATAGCTTTTTTCAACATGCTATACTATGACTTATTGCAACTTATTTCCTCATAATATACTATGGCTTTTTTTATCACTTATTTCGGCAGTCTATAAACATGCTTTTTCATCACTTTTCTTGACATATTGCTTTTTTATCATTTATTTTGACATTCTATACACGCATTTTTGTTTTTTCTATGTAATGTATGGCTTTATTAATCACTTTTTTTATATACTATTGCTTTTTTCGACATGCTATACTATGGATTTTTATCACTTTTCCGACATACTATACGATAGCTTTTTTATCACTTTTTTTACATACTATACAATAGCTTTTTTATCAATTTTTTGACATACTATACAATAGCTTTTTTATCACTTTTTTGACATACTATACTATAGCTTTTTTATCACTTTTTTGACATACTATACAATAGCTTTTTTATCACTTTTTTGACATACTATACGATAGCTTTTTTATCACTTTTTTGACATACTATACTTTAGCTTTTTTATCACTTTTTTTGACAGGCTATACTATGGCTTTTTATCCCTTTTTCAACATACTATACTACAACTTTTTTATCACTTATTTCGACATACTATACTATGGCTTTTTTATTACTTTTTTGACCTACTATTATATGGGTTCTTTTTCAACATACTATACTATAGCTTATTTTGACATGCTATACTAAACCATGAGTTACTGGTTTTACCGGTTCTTTTGACATACTATACTATGACTTATTTTGACATAATATACTATGGCTTTTTTCAACATGCTATACTATGGCTTTTTTATTACTTTTTTGACTTACTATACTATGGCTTTTTTCCACCTACTATAATATGGGTTCTTTTTCAACATACTATGCTATGGCTTATTTTGCCATGCTATACTATGGCTTTTTCTAGTACTTTTTTGACAAACTATACTATGACCTTTTTTTCACCATTTTTTTCAACATACTATACTATGGCATTTTTATTACTTATTTGACATAATATACTATGATTTTTTACCACTTTTTTCAACATACTATACTATGATGTTCATCACTTTTTCCGACCTACTATACTATGACTTTTTACCGGTTCTTTTGACATAATGTACTATGACTTATTTTGACATAATATACTATGGCTTTTTTCAACATGCTATACTATGGCTTTTTCTAGCACTTTTTTGACAAACTATACTATCACTTTTTTTTTTTCACAATTTTTTTAGACATACTATATTATGGCATTTTTATTACTTTTTTGACTTACTATACTATGATGTTCATCACTTTTTCCTACCTACTATACTATGACTTTTTACCGGTTCTTTTGACATACTATACTATGACTTATTTTGACATAATATACTATGGCTTTTTTATTACTTTTTTGACTTACTATAATATGGGTTCTTTTTCAACATACTATACTATGGCTTATTTTGACATGCTATACTATGGCTTTTTCTAGCACTTTTTTTGACTAATATACTATGACCTTTTTTTTCACCATTTTTTTCGACATACTATACTATGGCTTTTTTATTACTTTTTTGACTTACTATAAGATGGGTTCTTTTTCAACATACTATACTATGGCTTTTTTCCACCTACTATAATATGGGTTCTTTTTCAACATACCATGCTATGGCTTATTTTGCCATGCTATACTATGGCTTTTTCTAGTACTTTTTTGACAAACTATACTATGACCTTTTTTTCACCATTTTTTTCAACATACTATACTATGGCATTTTTATTACTTATTTGACATAATATACTATGATTTTTTACCACTTTTTTCAACATACTATACTATGATGTTCATCACTTTTTCCGACCTACTATACTATGACTTTTTACCGGTTCTTTTGACATAATGTACTATGACTTATTTTGACATAATATACTATGGCTTTTTTCAACATGCTATACTATGGCTTTTTCTAGCACTTTTTTGACAAACTATACTATCACTTTTTTTTTCACAATTTTTTTCGACATACTATACTATGGCATTTTTATTACTTTTTTGACTTACTATACTATGATGTTCATCACTTTTTCCTACCTACTATACTATGACTTTTTACCGGTTCTTTTGACATACTATACTATGACTTATTTTGACATAATATACTATGGCTTTTTTCAACATGCTATACTATGGCTTTATTATTTTTTTTGACATACTATGCTCTGACTTTTTACCACTTTTTTCAAGATACTATACTATGCCTTTTTTTGACATACTATACTATGGCTTTTTATCCCTTTTTCAACATACTATACTACAACTTTTTTATCACTTATTTCAACATACTATACTATGGCTTTTTTATTACTTTTTTGACCTACTATTATATGGGTTCTTTTTCAACATACTATACTATAGCTTATTTCGACATGCTATACTAAACCATGAGTTACTGGTTTTACCGGTTCTTTTGACATACTATACTATGACTTATTTTGACATAATATACTATGGCTTTTTTCAACATGCTATACTATGGCTTTTTTATTACTTTTTTGACTTACTATACTATGACTTTTTACCACTTTTTTCGACAGACTATACTATGGCTTTTTTCTTTTTTTGACCTAATGTAATATGGCTTTTTTGACACACTATATACTATGGCTTTTTACCACTTTTTTCAACATACTATACTATGATGTTCATCACTTTTTCCGACTTACTATACTACTACTTTATACCAGTTCTTTTAACATACTATACTATGACTCATTTTGACATAATATACTATGGCTTTTTTATCGCTTTTTCAACATACTATACTATCACTTTTTTTATCACTTTTTTTCAACTTACTATACTATGACTTTTTTCTTACTTTTTTGACCTACTATAATATGGGTTCTTTTTCAACATACTATACTATGGCTTATTTCGACATGCTATACTATGACTTTTTCTAGCACTTTTTTGACAAACTATACTATGACTTTTTTTTTCACCATTTTTTTTCGACATATTATACTATGGCTTTTTTTTGACATACCATACTATGACTTTTTACCCCTTTTTTTTACATACTATGGCTTTTTTTTATTACTTTTTTGACATAATATACTATGACTTTTTACCACTTTTTTCAACATACTATACTATGATGTTCATCACTTTTTCCAACCTACTATACTATGACTTTTTACCACTTTTTCAACTTACTATACTATGGCTTTTTTGACATACTATACTATGGCTTTTTTTGACATACTATACTACGGCTTTTTTATCACTTTTTTCGGCTCACTATACTATGGCTTTTTTGACATACTATACTATGGCTTTTTTTTTATCCCTTTTTCAACATACTATACTACGGCTTTTTTTTAATCATTTTTTCAACTTACTATACTATGGCTTTTTACTTACTTTTTTGACCTACTATAATATGGGTTCTTTTTCAACATACCATACTATGGCTTCTTTCGACATGCTATACTATGGCTTTTTATAGCACTTTTTTGACAAACTATACTATGACTTTTTTTTCACCATTTTTTCGACATACTATACTGCAACTTTTTACCACTTTTTTGACATACTATGGCTTTTTTATTACTTTTTTGACATAATATACTGTGACTTTTACGACTTTTTTGACATACTATGGCTTTTTTGACATATTAGTATGTTGAAATTTTATAATTTTATCAACATAATATACTATAGCATATGATATTACATTTTATTCAGCTTGTCAGTGTACAACGAAAAGCAGTTCAACATCTAACGAGTAGTTAAAGCTGTAAAGTGCAAAGTTATATTCAGAATATAGTATGAGCATTATAAACAGTATTAAGTTCATATATACATGCTAATAGTTTTACAGTATGACCACAATAAGCAGTTCAGCAATAAGTATTGAATATATAGTCAGTGTAATCACAGGCCATACTAACAGACTATTAAATACAGAATAAAGGTGACAGCTGAGGGAAGAAGCTGTTCCTCAGGCTGCTTGTCCAGGAATGAAGACTCCTGTAGCACCTCGCAGTTTTCACCACCCTCTGCAGTGTTTTCCGGTCCAGTTGCCATGTCATACTGTGCTGCAAAATATCATTAAAGATGCAATAGTATGCCAAAAAAGTGTAAGTCATAGCATGGTACATTGAATACAGTTTCAGAATGTCATAGTATAAAATGTCAAAACAAGTGGTAAAAAACAGCATATGTCATAGTAAGAAGAAAAAAAAAAGTCATAGTATTGTATGTCAAAAAGTCAAACTTTAGAAGGTCTATTACAGCACGTCAAAAAAAGTAATAAAAAAAAAATAAGTGATGTAGCCATTGAATAGTAGCCGTAGAATATAAAAAAGTCACAATATAGTATGTTGAAAAAAATGATGACATAGTATTTCGAAACAAAAGTCATTATAGAATGTTGAAAAAAATCTGTCGGAAAAAGTCATTAAAGTCATAACAAAGACAGTTTAGTATGTCAACATGTAAATGTTTTAGCACACAACCGGTTTGGACAAATGTACATAATTAAAAATGGTGTTTAAGACTTCCTCTTTAAGGGATGTAGTCGTTGTAGTTAAATACTTTAAGATCCTGTGTTTTAGACAGGCATGATCAACTCAATCGTATAAAGTCAGCTATTGTTAGGTATGCACACAGTATGATTGTTTTTTTTTTTTTTTTACCTAATGTAACACAAAAGTTACAGTCTTAAATGTAAACCAGTCTAAACCAACCCACCTTGGGAAAAAGTCTTAAAGTTACGTCAACATTTTAAGGCCGAAAGCCAGACAGCTGTTTTAAATCAGCTGGTTGAAGTTCACACTCTGCTTTTCAAATCAAGTATCTGGTAGATTAATGAATGTATCAGCTGTTATGGCCAAAGGTAAAAAAGAGAAAAAAAGGTAAGGCTGCTGCTAAGGACACAATCTGCCTGCTGTGTAAAATTGTGTGCTTTGCCCTTTTCTAATAGCATGATGCTATGGTGGTTTTCTTCTCCGTTTCAGTTTCTTAAAGAATATCACTTTGACTATTTTATACAGTAGTAGTTGGAGTAGTAGTAGTAGTAAACATTTTAGGACTTGGGCAAAGAAAAAGGGTTTTGTAAAGTTTTTTTTAAAACCATGTTAAATTGGGATAATTACATTTGAGATGTATGTATGTATGTATGCAGAAATTAAGTAATTAATATAAATATTTTTGTCTCATTCCACAGCGCCAAAGGAAGAGGCAAGGCCAAAGGCAGGGTGAGATAAATGTAAACATCAGCAAGCGTTCTCCAAGGAAGCATCTGAAAATGAGAAGCAGTATTTACTCCCATGACATTGTGCGCTTAAACAATAAGAAAATAAAAATCTTGCTTTGAAGCTCAGCAGTGCGTGTTTTTTTTTATTTTTTTTAAGTTTTAAAACTAGTGGACATGTTCGTCTTAAGTTCTACCAATCCTCAGTTTAAAAGCAAATAAATCCAGGTTATTTAACTGGCAATAAAATACCTCTATTTATTCTTCTGGGAACCATACACAAAGAACCACAGTGCACTATAAATTTCACATGTAGGCAACGATATGTATATACTGGTACGACTTACTGCAGCAATCTGAAACATTATCCACACAATTACACAAATATTCCGATGGCAATATAGTATCAGGATGATGGTCTTTATACAGTACAGTGTGTTGACAACTGTGCAAAAAAATAAAGTTGAGTATGTACATAGGCAAGAGGACTTACATTTGCTGCAACTAGTGTATTTTAATTCTAATCCCTGCTGTATTGTTACATTATGACTTATGTGGTTCCAGACACAGTTACTTCTAACTAGAGTCCAAACATATAGAATTTATGGAACATTTTTCCTTTTCATACTTGTTAACCACAATCTGTTAAAAATGAAAAGTAAAAGTTTCCTTTGCCTGCACAACATCTTATTTTAAACATTAGCAAAATAAGTAGTGCATTTTCATGTATTCCATACAACACATATTTTACATAAACAATTACGTACATTTCTTTCAGGTAGAGTGTGAGCCAATATACCTACTTGGAGCATGGATCAAGACAGTGCATTTTCATAGTTACAAATCTAAACTTGTTCAGACATGAGTGCATAAAGCGTCAGTCCTTTGCATGATGTGGAGATGGCAGATCAGCTCAGCAGATTCAGCTCCCTTTGTTGACTTTTCACCACATATGTGTTTCCCTGATCTCAGCGATCACCTGGCTAGCTTTTTGCAACGCCTGTGGACAAAATAAAGAAACAATGAAATGGCTTATGAAGGAACCTCAATTCATCGTGGACAGCTAGACGCCACAAGGTGGGAGTCTGTTACCTGTAGCATGTCTGCGGCCTCCTTGCGCCGCTGGGCCATGTCCTCTGATTCAGTAAGCAGGTCGTTGAGGAGGCCAGATTTATACAGCTGGCCAACAAGCTCGCTCTGGAGGCTGTCCTTCACATGGTTGACCAGGAAGTGCATCACTGCCTTGGGCACACTGCGAGGGAGAGAGGAAACAGAGCGAACAGATGGTTGAGAACAAGAAGGCAAGATGGCCTGGTGATGTCCCCCAGATGGAAGGGGTCGGGTTTGACCCACCAGGTGGTCATGCCCGATGAAGTATTGAGCTGTCGAAGTACAAGCTATTAGTTAAATACAATACATTTAGCCATATTGGGCTCTAGAGAGCCCTACACTCCAACAATGTGGCAAAAAAAAAAAATCAAATGTGGTACTTTATATTTCTTATTGTAAAAAAATCCATTAAAATATCAACAACAATGTGGTTATTTGTCTCTTAATACTTTCTGACTTCCCTATCCTGTCTTTGGCTCCAAGCCCCAAGCATCTTGGTTCCTACTGATAATTCATCTTTAAAAACTGTTTTTAAATAGAATTTATTCTTTTAAAAAGGCTAAGTAACTGGGCCCTACACCTTATGGCAAATGTTACTCAAACAGGAGTAACTACTGCATTTTTTTGGGGACTATTTACATTTGATGCACATGTGAGTATTGACGGCAGCAGGATTTATGTGGTATTTACTCAAAATAAAAAAATAAACTACAGTGCACATTCAAATGTAGGGAATGTTTGATGATATCGTAACGAGATAGAGTGCTCCAACCAAGTTTGGCTGTTTTATAATTATCGCGAAAATAGCCATGTATGTTTCAACACTCTCTGGTGCACCTTTTTTTTGTTTTGATAGCCATGCCTAGCAAGCAAACATCATGATAATTATCACACAATACGCTGAGAGAAAGGCTGCAGCTGAAATCTACCAGCCGACATTGACCCATCTAATTCTGGTCAGAAATGACAACACTGTATCGGCGTCGTCCAGCACGCAAAACTCAAATACAACAGCCTACTAATACATCATATGGAGGTTTTTAGAGAAGTTGCTAACTGTAATTTTGTCTAATTATATTAAAGAAACTTGGGTTTATCAAATGATAGTTAACGAACTCATGAACTCAGTGGACACATGTCACAGGTGTTTTTCCTTTTCTTCAACGGGTAATCATGTAAGACAATCTATTTCTGTAGCTAGACCACATGCGTTACTGTCACCTGGTGGTCGGAAGTGGTATTACAAACGGCAGTGGAGATTATTTGACAGCTTTTTTTTCTTCTTTGAATCTTGCATCGGAAAAAAAACATTGGTGTGTTCATTTTATTTAGTTATTGGACAAAAATGGAGCTCTATGGTGCAGAGGAATAAACTACATCAGCCTTGGCTACACAGTTAGTAAATTCATTGCTGGTCTTAGTCTTTCTATGGGATTTGTTGACAATACAAAATAGAGAAAATCATAGACTTTAAAGAGGCGCTACCTGTCCTGGATATTCTTGCGAACGATTAGGAAGTAAGACTTGATGAGGCGCTCGATGACCTCACAGTCCCGCTGCTCACGTGATGACAGCTTCCTGGAAACCGGCACAGGCTTAAGGGGAAAACGGAAATGTTTTTTCACTGAAAAGTACTGTTATCTTCATACTGGGGCATGCTGATAGGCTTATGTTCAGTTACCACATCAAGCAAATTGACAACTCCTTTAAGGGGGCTTCCAGGTCCAGAGCCGGGGGCTTCCTCTCCTTTCTTCAGCATCCCCCTCCAGTTCCCTGTGCCGTCCTGCTCACCCTGGGGTCCTGTTGCTGAAGCCTAAGGAGCAAGAACACGAAAACAGTTATTACACCTCACAGGCCACCACCTGATTAGATTAGCACCCTTCTGTTGTCATTAGAATTCACAGGGAGAGGATGGTTAAGGAATGGAGCATAATGACCAGTTCAAATGAAACACGGGCATGTACACAATAATGAATTATAGGAAATTGACAGTAAATAAATAGTCAAAATCAAGCATAATGCAGCCACTGACAGAATTAAATGTCGTTGTTTCAGAGTGGAAATTGGAAATACCCCTCCAATGCTCAGAGAAAATAAGTTACTTTAACTATTAATGCAACAGTTAGAGACAATACATGATAGGCAATGAAGTAAAACAAAAGTCTACAGCCACGCTACGGCTTTGAAACATCCTATTTCACAATGGTGCTTTGAGCTAAATGCTAACATGAGCATGCTTACATTCTCACAAGGACACTGCTAACATGCTAGTGTAAAGCAGGTACAAGAAGCTAACATTTGCCAATTAGCATTGAACACAACGTACAGCAGAGGCTGACGGGACTGTCAGTTTTACAGATATTTGGTCATAAACTAAAGAATTGGACATATTCAAATGTTTCACCTGATAATGGCAGTAGATGAAAAATTAAGGGCTTTAAAGGTATTACAATTCATCTTTAGGGGAACATGTATGGCCGTACCAATTGTTGTTGAGACATTTCACAAAAAACACAAATGTCAACTTCATGATGGCACGAGAGGAAAATTCAAGGATCACCAAAGCAAGGTTTGTCCTTCTTGCTTTGGTGATCCTTGAATTTTCCTCTCGGCCCATGACCAAAATTTCATGGCAATCCATTCAATAGTTGTCGAAATATTAAACAAATATTTTTTTAAAAGTCCTGAAATATGCACTTAAGGACGGTTTGTTTTTTTATTTAAGGGGCTACCGGAGGAGTTTTGGGGTCTTTAATCAAAAAAAGACTTGACGCTCCCTTTGCCAATAATACATTTTTCCATGACCCTCCAAAGTGATTGGGGGGAAAAAGGCATGACCCTCCCCAACAATTTATTGATGCCTTCTGTTCGGTAAGTCAGTTTGAGTCGGGTATGGCTACAGCCTGGAGACCTCCCGTCTCATGCCCTCCCAGCTGCGTGCTGTCCGCAAGCGTCGATTTTTCAAAATAAAAGCTTGCATCTGGTCCTCTATGTTTTCGTAGGTTGGTGTTTTCTATGTTTTTTAACTAAACATTAAGGCAATCACGCTAATGAATAAAATTATTTTTTCAGCAAATGATGGAACTAGCAACATGATGGAACTAGCAAATCAGTTTTGTGTTTATATGTGCGGGCGGGATTTATTCAGTTTGGGAAATCGCACAGTCTCTACAAAGCTACAGCTCAAATTGTTTGGCTGACTAAACAGGGAAGGACCCATCTGCTAGCGATGGGGGGCCGAGACTGAGAGGGGTACATGGAGCTACATGGAAAAGTCTGCACCAAACAAGCCACTTTGAAATTTTGCTGTTTTCATGAATACAAAAGTTGGGTGACCCTCTCCTCAACGAAGAATAAAAAAAAAAAACATGAGACCTCCCCTATTTTCCTCCAGTGGTCCATTCCAAAAATACCGACCGGTCCCTTACAGGCTTGGGTAGATGATGCACAGTGGTAGAACTTCCACTAACACTTACTACACTATAAACTCAGTACAAAGAAAACAAAGGGCAACCAAAGTGTTAAAAGGTTGGAAAAGAAGACCGAGGAACAGGAAGGCTTTTTCTGGGGACACAGACTCTGCAGTTAACGGTTGTTAGTGCACACAGGCTGAGGGAGAGCAAAACAAGAGCATGGCATCAGCAGACAAAGATCAGAGGGCATGCCAGCAGCCCAAGCTCATCCATCCATCCATCCATCCGTCCATCAATCCATCTGAGCCCCATACAGAGCCAGCGAGCTGCGCAAGTGCCCACCTTGGCACCATCCATGTCTGCTCCAGACGCAGAAGGCTCGCCAGAAACCACAGTTGGACCAGCCGGGCCTTTGCCAACAGACTAGCAGAAATATGAGAGCAGGAATGGAGAGAGAGGAAGAAAAGAAAACACTGAGAAGAAATGTGGAGAGACAGAGAAAAGGAGTTTGGCAATCACCAGTCATTTGAGGGGAGGAGAGTAGACTTTCTAAAGAGATGAGGGATAAAATTCCTCGATGGAAACTATCCGAGGCATTCGGTTCACAGATCTTCATCCTGTAGTGCCGTGAGTGATTAACACGGCACAAGCCCAATTTATGCTTGGGACGCTGCAGACTGCCACCAAATATTAGAACACATGATTTACTGTTATAATAATTTAAAATAGAGTTGTTTCTTCTACCTTATCCCTGGGCACGGCAGTGGGCAGCTCCCTCATCCTGTTTCTCCTTTGCTCCTATGAAGAACATATGTTAATACAAATGATTGTTTTGTCAAAATGACAAACACTTCAACAACATCCTTCTTAAAGAAGACTAACAGACTAATGGCATAAGGTTTCTTGGCAAATTCAGGAGTCAAATATTCGATAAGCTGTATGTTCAAGTTGGTTAAATTCAATTGATTTGTGATCTAAAAATTCAACTTGAATACAGTTTTTATTTTAAATATATATTTTGCACTTGTACTATTTAAATTTGTGAACCACAAAAACTCAAAATCAAGTTTTTATAATTGTATAAATTGAAATTATTACTTTAAATTGGTTAAGTGAATTAGGTAGTTAAATATGGACCTCAATCCACTGAGTGTTTTAAAAAAAGGCCTTAAAACATTTCTTTTTAGCAAAGCTTTTGGTCCCCTTTAGATGTTTTTTTCTCTCTTCTAAGAATAGCTTTATTTATTTATTTTTCTTTCTTTTTTATTTCATTTTTCTCTTTTACACCTGTAGTACTTTGAGATCTATTGAAGAAAAGTGCATTATAAATAAAATGTATTATTATTATTATTATTATTATATTTCAGCTTGTGTTTGTTTCTATAAATTCTGATTTAATGGCATTTAATACCTGTTCTATATACGTATATACCTAAAAATATTAACTTATTATCTCAAGCCTACAAATAAGCAATATCAGGTTCATGCCCTTTCTTTCTTTATTCTGCCAGAAAAATGTATGTATGTGAGAGTATTTTGATACGAATACAGACCTCTATATTATTATTCATGACCCCACAGGCATCGGCAAAGTCGGGATGTTTGGTGTTGATGTAGGCCAGCTCTATTGCAACCAAGTTATGCACCTATGATAACAAGAGACAACAACGTCAGTTATGCAAATGTTCTGATTCAGCTTCTTATTAAACACTGCATCCGCAAAGATAATGTCTGCAGGCTAAACGAGATGAATGTGACGGTACCATCTCATTGGTGACAGGCAGTCTCTTTCTCAGGAGGCAAGTGACTACTTCCACAATAGCCTCATGCAGCTTGGGAAATCTCTGCAGCTCCTGCAGAGGAATAGACATTATCAATATGCGTGTGTGTGTGTGTGTGTGTGTGTGTATGAGGGAAAGATCAATACCTACGAAGAAGTAAGCAGATCTGATTACCTGTGTGCTGTAGTTGCTGCAGTGCTGGATGATCCTCTGCATCTCCTCGTGGACCAGCTCCACGCAGCGCAAACTGGGCTCCTCCAGGCGTTTCACCTGTTTCTTCACCAACAGCTCGAAGGAAATCTCGGGCACAAACAGGGACGGACGTGGGCCCTTGCATAAGGGGAGGCGGGAGCCGCAGGTTAGCAATTATTATCCAGAGCAACAGAATATACTGTATGTTACAAAATAAACATGTGTTTCTGTTGTTTTGCGATAGCTCACTGAACTAACAATAACATGATAAACTTCAGTGCCCCTAATGTAATGTCACATTCACGGGATAATGCAGCAACACTCACTGTTGCGTTCCTTATGGCTGTTAAGATGTCTATGGTGCTGAGTCCTCCCAAAGGATCCACAGACTCCAATGTTCTGCCAAAAGTCTCATGGAATATGTAACAAATTCGGGCCCCACCGCACCTGAAAAACAGCAGCGGGGGTATATTAGCTGTGATGTGAACCCCGAGGCCTTCTCTCCTGTCAGCTCTTCCCTCAAAGACACTGTGCGTGCCTCAACTCATAAGTTGTATCATTGAAAATGATGAAACCAATGCAGTTGTTTTGCTCATTTTCACTTCGCTGGATCAACAGCATCCCCCTGTGGCTGAGCGGAGGGTCGGCGCCGGTACTCACAGCTCTGCTGTCTCTATGTATTTGGCAGTGCCCTCTATGGTGTTGCAGTATTCTGTGGCAAACTTGGTGATGAGCTGGAGCAAGGTGGCACTTTGGTCTTCCACAGGTTCGCCATAGCTGCTGAGCAGGGACTGATACTGGGCTGCCAGGACGTTGATCCGTGTCTTCAGCTCAGGGAGGCAGTCTCGGATGTGATGCATCAGTAACCTGCCATTATGGAAATAAAGGGCAGGGGGTTCAGCTTTTATGCACATATGTCAAATTATATTCTGAGCTGTGATTTGCCAAGCTAAACATCTATTGTCTGCATGAAAGACTGTCTCTGATGGCTGTTATTAATAACTGCTTCTGGCTGATGCTGACATAACTTAAATGTTTCCTGGTGAACTTTTACGCCCATACTCATACTATATGTGTGTGTTGCATCTTATTCTCAGTTTTTAAGGTAGTATTTATATTTATGTTTACCTGTTAAGGGTTCTGGCCAGGTATTTGGTTCCGTTTCTGTTGGCGAGAGAGGGATACTTCTTCTGCAGGAAAGCATGTTCGTCACGAATGGCATCGGCCACAGACTTTTTATTGTTGATGTCCAGCTGGCTCCTAAACATTTAAATTCAATACACCAAAAATGAGACCTGGGCAATAAAGGGTATTTAAAATAAATTTGAGGACATATAGACTTATATCTTTCAATATATCATATCTTCTGCTGCCTAATGTAATACATCATGATTGTAGGACATATGTATGTATTATGTATGAATTGATTGTATCTGTTTTTGGACATAAAAAAGTTTATTAAACTGAACGATAATGGATTTCAAGCAGGTAGTAATTTATTATATATATATATATATCCAGACCTGTTGACTACTCCGATGAGGCCCAGTTTGACAGGAATGACTCGGCCCATCAGTACGTCCATAGCGTCAGTGCCGGCGTCCATCAGGTCCAGCTTGGTTACCACAGCCAGCGTCCTCCTGCCTGTCCAGTCACATTCATTCACAAATATAGTTTTTATTAAGATTATTCATCATTTTACCATTTACTGTTTTTGTCACAATTAATGGTGAAAAGTCAGCCAATACAGGGTTGATTCACACTAAAAGCAGTTAGATTATGATTATGGTTTTTGGGTAACGTGTTGCTTTTTTCTTTTTTTTTTTTACCATCGGGGTCGACCTCCCGGGCCACCTTGAGGGCCTCTGAGGTGGCCATGTCTGTGTTAGCCGCAGTGACAGCCAGGATGATGCAGTTGGGGTTGGAGATGTGCTTCAGGATTAGATCCTTTATCTGAACCTCGATGTCATTAGGCTGATCACCCACGGGCACCTGGAGGGGACAATACCAATTTAAAGAAAATCTCAATTTGATTCATTAGACAATATTTTAACACATGTTCAACCAGAGGGGAGTGGAGACGACTAATGAGGGCAGAATCAAAGCCTGCATACACTTTGGCTTTGACAGCACTTGGTTTAGTAGAAGAGTCAAGAAAGAGTTACAAATTCCCTATTGAATACACAAAAGCATTGACCAGATGATGAAATTAACACCAGTGACCAGGCCAATCTGGTATATTGTGTTTTAATGAAGGGGGTTAGGTGTTGTATAGCAAATGTCCCCAGGGGTACGAGATGATCACAGTCTTGTTTTAGGGAGTAGGAAGTACAGCATGTGTCACCTTAGTAATTCCTGGCAGATCCACCAGCGTGAGGTTGACAACGTGAGGAGAAAATATCTTCAGATGAATGGGATCATCGCTGATCCCCTGCAGAGGGACAAGGAAAAAAATAGATGTATTACAGCTCAGCACCGTTTCACAGAAAATATGTATATAAAAAAATATGTTTCTAAAAAAAAGCTGTTTGGCAGACTATAATCTGATTATATTATTAATATTATTATTATTGTAGGTAATATTTAAACCATCATGTTGCTTTTTTGACACTGCTATAGCCCCCTGTTTATGCCGTGTATTAGCATTACATACCACAGAGCTGAGCAACCAGTTCTCTCTCAGGTTGTTTTTTTTGGCTATATATTTGGAGATGGACATGTAAATAACATAAAGTTCGCCCTTCTTTCAGCTTTCTAGAAGCATCTCCAAACACTTCCAGCCCCAGTAGCCCTAAGCTACATGCCAAAAAAATGTTGCTATAATAATTAGTAATTAAGATCTTCCACTGTGGGCTCAAATTTCATAAACATTGTGTATAAGCTCTACTGTGAAACACAGTTTTCTTTGCTCATGGCTATATCCCTATATATAAATCAAGTGTATGTTTTAGTCTATATACCCAACGTTCCACTTCCGGGATTATTTAGGTGCCGCCGGAAATTCCGCCAGATTTCTTTCATTGCGTACGACGAACGTTACCTTCTGCTTTCTTTGTGTTGGAAGTTTACACTTTGGTGGATTTCTGAGGACTATGGTTAGCTGCTCCTCAGATCTCTGCAGGGTAAATCCAGACAGCTAGCTAGACTATCTGTCCAATCTGAGTTTTCTGTTGCACGACTAAAACAACCTTTGAACGTAGACGTTCCACCAAAACAAGGTCCTTCCTGAAGCTATTTTGCAGAGTCGCCGTTGCTCCGTGTGGCTCTTAGAGCCGCCCAAGACGATTGTGATTGGTTTAAAGAAATGCCAATTAACCACAGCATGTTTTTCTCCCATCCCGGAACGCTGTGTGCTCTCGTCAGACCCTCCTCCGCAGCACTGTGTAGGAGGGTCTGGCAATGCGAGACTATGTATGCTTTCATCTCATTGCGTCTGAATTACTTTAATTCTCTATACATATTATATTTTAGTCACAAGACTTCATTTAACATATCTAAATGAGTTTATAAGAAAACTGAATTTACTACTAGACACGTTTTAGGAGGATAATATGCATTATAGATTTGGTTCCCATCAACAGTGCCTGTGCCCAAACATTTTGAGTTCCTCATTTAACAGTATAGATGTAAACCCCTCCATCTTCTATTCATGTCTCACCTTATTATTTCCTGATATTCGTGCCGTTTCATTTTCAATTTCTTGCCTGATTTCTTCAAAATCTGTGAAGATCTGCAAAAAGAACAAAGTAAATAACATGAAGACAAGCAAGGGTCGAGCGTATTCATTAAATATTTTGTATCCTGAAGTTAATACCTGATTTTTTGTGTGCAGAAACTTGCCCCACTCGTCACCTTCTCTGCCTGTGACACATAATAAAAACAGTGTGGGTTACAGTAATAGCAGAGCATTCTCGAAAAAAGGAAGAAAAAAAAAAAAACAGGTGTTAGCTATTAGAACCTCAAAGACAACTACCAAGGCTAAGAAATGCAAGGCTAACATAAGGATTGACACCTGACCACAGTTACAGAGGTGGCTTTGAGGAGGAGGGAGCAGAACTATAAGAGGCTAATCTAGGTTACTGAATGTGAAGACACCTGTACAATGCACTTTTGTGAAGGCACAGTGATTTTTCACTCCTTAGCATCTGAAAATAATTAGAAACACAGTGACAGAAATTTAAACCTGGTGCTTGTACACTGAGCACCAGCAATTTATAAGATTTTTTTTTCAAGCGGCACACAGAAAACAATAGACCTGTTCCCTGCATGTGTGTTTATTAGCATAAAGAACTTGAAATGTATGATGATTTATAGCAAGAATACACAAAGCATATAAAATAATTGAGGAAAACTCCAAGGAAAACAGTGGATTTAATAGTGGGTGCATTAAACACTGCTGAGATTAAAAAGATTTTGGTGTTTACCACTATCATCATTTTTTCTCGCATCTCCAGGATCAACATTGACCAGTTGGAGGATGAGAGGTCGCCTGGTTACAATACCAGTCCCACGGGGCAGCAGGTCCCTACCCACCAGGCTTTCCAGCACTGAGCTCTTACCACTGCTCTGGAGACATAAAACACAGATAGACACATGAGTTAGATGAAGGATGAACCAAGGACTACATCTACTTTCTGATTTAACACGACACCAGGTCCAGCAATGGCCTGGTTTTGGCTAACAGTGGTTAGTGTGTATATGAGGCTCTTAAAATAGCACAGAAGACGATCAAAATAGATTTCACTGCAGACTGTGCAAATGGGATTTTGCAGCAGTCCATCTCAAAGTGGGCTTTTAGCAGAGATGCCTAGAACTCTTAAGTAACCTCAACATATTTTAGTATCTGAATTTGTATTAAGTTTAGATATTTATTCTAATAATGTTTTCGGTAACTGTGCGTGCAATATGGTAAAGCACGGTTATCTAGCTAGCATGACAGCCACTGTATCACAGAAGTGCACACACAGACAGAGCATTTTACCTGAGTCCCCACCACTGCTATCTGCGGCAGGTGTATGATATCCGCTCCCACTGTGTTGAATACATCTTGGAGCTTGTTTATTACGGGGATAAGAGCCTCCATGCTCGCGGTGTATGGATAAAATTATTAATAAAACTAGATATTTTCGATAGAGCCAAAGTCATTCAATGTCCCACCGACACCACCATTGCAACAACACCCATTGCATTGACGATACTTTGTATGGTGTCGGGAGTTGTAGTTCTCCAATGAGGGAACAACTCGGAACAAGGACATCTCAGGCAGAGTAAAAGACTACAGTACCTGTCCTCTGAAAATAACGCGTTTTCTCGCGCATGCGTGTACACACTGTTGAAGACGGACTAGCTTCGTTAAATTGGTTGATTTCCTCGCTCTAACCTTTATCTTAGCTACTGCCTGACTTTAAGTTAGTAAGTCAGTCTGCTGTTTCCAACTATTCGTTATTCCACCATGCTACAGTTCCTGGTGAGTTAAACTGACGTTAACGTGCATGACATCGACGTTTACCCGGATGCTAAGAGATGCGAAACTAGCCTAACGTTAGCTAACCTGTCAGCAAAACTTGCTGTCAAAACTCTTGACGGGGTTAATTGAAAGTCTCTGACATTTAGGAGATGTAAGTCAGTAATCCTGGCCTTAAATGACATGTGTTGTTTGTCTTCCAGGCCGGCTTTACCTTGGGAAATGTTGTGGGGATGTATCTGGCTCAAAACTATGAGGTAAGAATTTTTTTTTTTTTAACTAACATTCATAATTGGAATTCAACGAGTCATCTGCTTATCATACTGACCCATCTCTACCACGCCCTTCGCCGAACCCCCCCAAAAAAACAGTCCTGCAATAAATCATACCATCATGAATGTTACAATGTAAGTTTTAGTTGAAACTGTTAAACTGCTATGCTCATATACAGTTTATACTGGTCTGACATATTAGGAACACCTCTCAGTAGAATGAAATAAGTTTTAAAGTTGAATCAGAACCTCTCTAAGTCAGTTGTGACAACAACTCACCATTATAACCTTTTATGTAGGTAAAGGATTTATAGCAGGACTGTTGCAATAGGCTGCATTAGTTTGAGCCAGATGTACCTAATAATAAACTGGCAACTGTATATGTGCATCATATTGTATTGACAGCACCGTTTTTTTGTTTTTTCTAGGTTCCCAACTTAGCCAAGAAAATCGAAGCCTTTAAGAAAGACGTGGAGGCCAAAAAGAAGCCCCCAGAGTGAGCGAAGTGGGACCATGTCACAAGCAAGAACAGATGCCCTTTTGAAGAAACTATTTATTGTACAGTGTTATGGTACAATGAGTGTACATTTGATAAACAGACTGATATGGTAAAATATGTATGAGAATATCAACAGTGCCTGGAACCGTATTTGTTTCTTATCTTAGTTTTATAGGCATGTTGTCATCGTATCCTATTTTTATAAGATACATTGTGCAAAGACTGGATTTAAAGAACATTACAACTGACTAATGGGATCACTTTAAAGTCAAGTATCACGGCACTGTTGGCTGTCCTTTTCTCAGATGCACCGGGGTGTTTTTACCTACACTCGTTTATTATCTAAACATTAGGTGCATATAATGTTCTCTAAAGTGAATATTAATAGAGCATGCAATTGCTGTCTTCTCTGTTGTATTCTATAAGCTTCCAGTGTATCAATAATTGCCAAATTTTGACATTCGTGCAAACAGTTTTGAATCATTCAGCCTACAATAAAGTTGCTGTTTATGAATTTTAAAGTCTTTGCTTCATGAATGAATATTTCCTGGCACACTATTCCTTTCCTGTATGAATTTGTTGAAGAAAACCAAAACATCTGCATTGCACTCAAAACTTGGTATACTGCTGTATTATGCAAAGGTGTCCACCAGATGGGGCCATCAGCAAGGTATTAAAAACTTAGGTACTTCATATTTAAACAAAAGTTAACCTGAAGAGAGGGGAAATTTACTTTTGTTTGGCAAAATTGATAATTTACTTTTTCTTCTTCCGTTTTTTTCCCTTCTTCTTTTTCTTCTTTTTATTTGAATTTGGCCACCCAAAGCCTCTGAACTCCAGACAATCCACTGCATTGTGAGAAATGTAGTAGACGTTCTCCATGGCTGCTGGGCCGAGGATGTCCACCTCTGTCTTGGGGGATTTGGCACTAGAGGACCTCTTTTTGGGTGCTTTTGGACTCCCACTCTTTTTGGCGGGCTTAGAACTGTGGGACCTTGATTTCCTGGATTTGGTGGGCTTTGAAGAAAATACAAGTGGTTTAGTCCAGTTAGGTGTGATTCTACTTTGACTATATTAAATAGTTTGGATAGCCCTGATAGTCTATATTGTTAAGCATTCTTTACCATGGTGAACGATTTCAAGCTCACTTCCAATAGGATGAGAGATTATTTACCCATCTGTAAAATGAGATGTATATACAGAAGGATGCTATAATTAACAGTAGATCAATTTTTTTCAGACAAGATGATTTAATGGCTAGATAGTACATAAAGCGCTTTCTCAAAACAGCTTCAGCGTTTGAAATTGTCACAAATTAAAAATATATACTTATATCTTACCAGTTGTGGACTTGGCACTGTTGTAAATGGCAACTGACTGGCTTCAACTGGTGATAGTGATACCCCATTTGTTTATGTCCTGTTGTCGTAGAGACTCACTCATGAATGAAGGGGTTGGCCTCTCCAAGCCTGTAAATTCTTTGTTGCATCCAAGACGTAGCTAGGCTTCACATACAATCAAAAGCTTAACAAGAGAGGAGTGCAAGAGGCAAGCACTAAATGGTAAGAATTGAATGTTATAATTCAAATAAAAGCCAACAGCCAGCTATTTTTGCAGTTTTTATTTTTTAGTGCAGTGGAATTTATCACTTGTTAAGACAATACACTTTCAAATTATTTGGCATTTCTCACCAAATTCTCCCGATTTAAAAAGCCCTTCCATTTCCATTGTGAAAGTGTAGTTTTGACATCACTGTAACATATACATTCAGTGAATGTAAAACAGCCTAATACAATGAAGGTCTTGGATTTCTTATTCATGCGAAAAAACACAAATAAATTATATAACAAGTATGCAGTCACTGAGTATAAGAAATCCAATATGGACCCGAGAAACTTCAGTTGTGAGCGAGACACAACCCAAAATAAAAATGCACTGTGTACAAATTATATTGATATCAAATTCAATTCATTAACTGTGCCAGTTTACTGCACATACAGTAGTAGTATGGCATCAAAAAACAAGCTTTTCTAGTGTTGCATTTTTCAGTGTCAAAATAAGACTTGTAAAAATAGCAAAAAATGCTTGATTCCAGCAAAACGATGACAAAAAAAGATGGAGGTTTGTAGATCACCTGCATAGAGCCATCCTTTTTTTTAAGGCAAAAACTGCTTTAAAACCCCTCCAGTGCAGCAACACAATAGCTTTGTTTTTCATGTAAACTAATACCAATGTAAGTGTCAGGTGGCAGCAGTACTTCAACTAGAGGACCTCACTTCAAGTACCGTATCTATTCTGCTCCTCTGTCTGATAGAGACAACACAAAATGTTACCAGTTTCAGGGTTGTTGGGCCCAACTTTCCTAAAAAATGGAGTAGGACAGTATGAAACTGTAGCAGGGATGCAGGAGCAGACAAAACGCAGAGCTCCATGTGTTTAAGCCCTTGAGAGTGACAAAAAAGCTCTAAAGGGGGCATTAAGAGCTACTGTGTAGAAATGAGTTGGACTATCATGTGGATGATGCGGGAGCCACGGGGGCAGCTGCACAGGTCTATGCTCGGACTCCTGATTTTGTCCTCCAACAGCTGGTCCAGCTCCCAGCGCAGCTCTTTAACTAGCTCCGCCACCTGGGGAACACACATATTTATATATACGTTTTTATTTTTAGAAATTAATAATCATTTATAGAAATTGAATTCATATAAACCTTTTTTCATGACTGTGAATACAGACAACGTAATAGAAGACACATAATGTATAATTTTGATTATTACGTTAAGTTGAGCCATGCATGTTTATCATCAAAATATCACTGTGTAACTAGGAAGGTCTGGCTAGTCCACACAGCATTCTGGGCTGAGAGAAAAACGTGCTCTGGTTTATTGCCATGTCTTTAAACCACTCACAATCAGATTGAACAGATAGTCTAGCTGTCTGGATTTACCCTGCAGAGATCTGAGGAGTAGTTAACCATAGTCCTCATGAATTCTACAGAGTTTAAAATTCCAATACAAAGAAAGCAAAAGGTAACATCCGGTCGTTTTTTCGGAGGCACCCTAGCAATCCTGGAAGTGGCACGTTGTGGACATAGACTACTGTGTAACTCAATTTCAAACTTTTTTACAAAAACACTTGAGGGATATGATAAATAAATTCCAATTCATGTGATTCTAAACTATTAAATCTCTTATCCCTGACCTGATGCGAAGCAGCAGCAAATCGGATCCATCCATCGTCGAGGGAGATGACAAACTCTCCCTTGTGCAGCTCCATGTTGACCTGCCCGCCTCCAAACAGCACCAACGGGTAGACGGACACCATGCTGCAGTCCCTGATGAAGATGCGGCTTGTCTTCACCTTCTCGTGGTAAACTAGGTAGGGGCTAGTGTAGTGGCGAACCTGGGGCACAAAGAACAGTCTCAAGGGGTTGTCACTAACTAGCTGTTGAATGCAAGACCACATTTTTTCCCTTTTATCTCACTGTGTAGTTGACAGAGGAGGGGTGCACGTGGACGCAGCCATCGTCCTTGGTCATGAAGCGGAGCTCGTTGGCTTTGGGCTGCATCTTCATCGCTCCTTTGCTGGTCATCTTGTAATTCCCCTGGGGAGCTCGTACCTGGGACAAAGGATCACACGCAGGAGTGTGAAACCCAGTATTTTTTTTTTAAGACATTGTATTTTCTACACTAGTTTCAGTTTCTTATTCCGATGACAGAAATAATGAATATACACCTGGACCACATTGGGATAGAGGGCAGCACAAAGCATGGCGGACATCAGCCGGATGTTTTCGGAGTTCAGGTTAGCCTGGAAAGGCATGACATTATTATCAGAATCTATTTAAGACTAAGGTTAGATTGTTAAGAATCTGTATACTTAAAAGCAGACTAAAATAAGTGTGTGTGTGTGTGTGTGTGTGTGTGTGTGTGTTACCTCGGGGCCGGTGGCCTCCACAACACCATCAGTGCCTTTAGAGGACATGCGCTCTATAACCCTGGCCCTCAGTCCCTCTTTGATGAAGCCAATGTCAGACAGCAGCTCAGCAAACTGCCTCTTCAGACTGGCGATCTCCTGCACCGGTCATAACAGACATTTTTTAAGAAATGTATGACTCGGGGGGGGGGAATTAGGCAATTCAGACAGCACTGCCCCACCTGTAAGCCCCGCCAAGACAGGAAGTTCTCCCTGCAGTAACGAAAGCCGGCCTGGTGGCCATTCTTTGCAGCACAGCACCATCCCTGCAACAGAGGGAACATTTATCACATCAATCATTTGATCATTGAAATGCTATGTCAACATTTATACATCCACTACCAGTTGAAAGTTTTGATACAATTCACCACTCGAATGAGAAAGTGTGTCCAAACTTTAGACTGGTACCGTATACATACTGTTTTTGTGTCGTTTTCCCACTAAGAGAAGTCCAATCAGTACCTTGTATGCCTGTAACAAGGCTAGATGGTCACTACTGGCCAGGGCAAAGGCCAGTTTCTTCTCATTGGCTTCTTCCCGCTTATCCCATGGAGACACCTGAAAAACAGGACCAAATATAGAAAGTATTTCTATAGAAGAAGAAGACACTTCTTGATTAATATGATTCATTATGTTGGTTTTTCTTTGTTCAAAAAATAATCATAAAGATCAAACCGTTAAGGATATTATATCAGCATTGTGATGCCAAGGAGTGACACATATTGTCTACAGTGGCAAGCGGTGTCTTACAAATGGTGACTTGAAGGCCAGACTGGCAGCGATAGTGAGTGCTGGGTCAAGGCAGCGAAAGATGGCACCAAACAGCATGAGTTTCCCAATGCGCACGTCAACGGGCAGGCAGGCCAGGTGGTAGCCCAGCGGGGTCAATTTCTCATCTGCCGTAAGAGCTCCAAGGTCCCGCAAGCGCTTCTTGGCTGCATCCAAGCTTCCCATAGCTGGGGGCTCGATGAGCCGAGAGAACACAGAATCCAGCATCCGATCTGCAAACACATCCAGGATCTTGATTCTGTTGAAGAGGGGGAAATGGCAATTACCAGCATGGGGATGAATTGTTTTGCATATCCTAAACTCCAACATGGTGCTACAGGTAAAGCCTATTTAGAGAGAAGACCCTCTCTCCATTGTCCTAGCGATTCTTCTCAATAAACCAGTTTCCCCTCCACTTCCAAGCATAAATCCTACAAGCAATATCATACATAACCTGCTATAGTTTGCATTTACAGGGACCAAAAAAAAAAAAAATGCAGGTTGGCATTGTGGAAAGAGCAAACAGGTGGATGTACCGGAGGCAGAGCTGCTCGAGAGGCACTCTTTGGATCTCAGGCAGCTGTTGCTCAGCCAGCTGGTGTTGGAAGCAGTGGCTGGTGAAGAGGTGAAAGCAGACCCCCGAGGCAACGCGACCTGCTCGACCCTTCCTCTGCAGAGCGTTGGCCCGAGAAACCCACGAGTCCTCCAGGCTCTCCATGCTTTTAGTTGCATCGTACCTGAAAATATAACCGAGAATTGTAGCTTCTGCAACACTATCCATGTCAAATCAGATATATAAGCAGATTTTTAAACTACAGTATGCCTTTTGTGTGTGGCAACAAAAATGTGGTACAATTCATTCATCCAAAGAATCAACATAATATCTGTTCACTTAAGCTAAGCATGAAGTTACCTTTTCTCCTTCATCTTGCCAGAGTCGATGACATATACCACTTCGTCAATAGTTACAGAAGTCTCAGCAATGTTGGTGGAGATGATAATTTTTGTGACACCCTCTGGAGGCCGGCTGAAAACTGCCTGCTGCTCCTCATTGGACAAGGATGAGTGGAGTGGGTACACTTCACATCTAACAAGGGAAAACACATCCACATAAGTTGGCATTTGACTAGTAAAGTGTTACCAATTTGGTAAAAAAAAGTTTAATACCAATAGCACACAGCTGCCAAGTACCAATCTATGAAAAACTGATGATTTTACATGATTTTAAGCCCCAGTAGAAAAGTATGAAACAGAGCACTCCTAATAGAGTGCATTACTGGAAGTCCTGTAGTCAACTAAAGACGGTCTACTTTTTTGGGGTTTTAAGGCATCAAGAAATGAAGTTGCTGCAAGCACACACAAGTTTAGACACAGACCTGTTTGCTCCCCGGTTGTTGAACATTCTGTTGGACTTGAGCTGCTCGTACAGCATCTTGATCTCAGCCAGGCCTGGCAGAAACACAAGCACCGCACCTGGATACAGAAAACAAAAGGTTACATCACTAACATAATTTAAAGTTCACACTTTCGAGTCTTGAATTCACTTCCACAGGACTTTGTATACATGGGAAGTTCTTACCTGGAGGGTAGTTATGTTTTCCATCTACAATCCATTCCAGCAGGCTCTCCACCAGGTCCATGTTGATCTTGTCCAGGTCCATTGCAGCAATAGTCTTCAGCACAGACTTCTTAGTATCTGCATCAACAACAAAACAAAATGTAACATTTATGCATTAACAGGCAGCAACAGTTCATTTGGATGTAACAGTTTAAGAACCCAGAAAACAGATCATTGCAGTTTATGATACTTGTTCTTAACTCACCTTTGTATCTGACCGTGAGATCCTGCAGGCTGAGCTGCTGGTCTGGAATCGAGTCTTTGACAAAGTCCTTCTTACAGAGAGACATGAAGTTCCACATGTCATCACCCAAGTCGTCCACCATGTCCCTTTGCTCTCTCCCTCGTCCACTTGTTGAAGACGAAGTCTGTTTCCCTGAGCGCATGTAAGGGCTGCCATCCTCAATAGCATACCTGGAAAATAAATTAAATTGACTTGAGTTTGAAGAAAAAAAAAGTTAACTACATCCTTACACATTTATTGAGACAAAGAATATTCATTAGCTGAGTTTGCGTTTAATATTAAATGAGTGAAGAAGGATGTAGTTACCGGGTTCTGTCAATGGCATCTTCAAGAAAAAACTGGTCAACGGGAAAAGTACGACCTGAAATGAGAGAAAATTACCGAGTGTGGGGAAAAAAATAAATAAAAAAATAATCTATGGAATGAGGTCGATCAAGTAATATGCATATGCTTTAAATAGATACCACAAGTGACTAATTACCTGGTATGTGGACAGTGGGACAGTCGTAGAAATACTCAGAGAAGAGTTTGGCATTAAGTGTGGCACTCATTAGAATGATCTTCAGGTCTGGCCTCTGCATAATCAGGTCTTTTAATACTAACAGCAGGAAGTCACTGGCAGGGAGAAGATGAAATAGAGAGACGGACAGTGACCAAGAAACCAGCTACAGAAAAGAAAATATTATTTAGTTTGACTAAATTGCTAAAGCAATAAAATAAAATGACAGCTCAGAACACATGAAGATGAGCCTGAATGCACACTTTCTGTACCATATGCGTATTGATCTGCGTATTCTCACCTCTCCTCTGTTCGCTCGTGAACCTCATCCACAATGACGTGCGTGATGCCTTTGAGGTCTGCCTCGCCCTCCAGTCTCCTAAGTAACACCCCTGTGGTGCAGTAGAGAAGTCTGGTGGCTGACGTCTGACAAAAGAGAGTAGTCAATGATAAGAGAGGTAGAGGTCATTATTTTGTAATAGCAGCATTATTTATATAGCACACTTCAGCAACAAGGCAATTAAAAGTGCTTTATATAAAAACATTAAAGAGCAATTTAAAACAATGGAACATATGTAAGTCCTATCCTAGGCCATTAAAGCCGATGGCCTGAAATCCTGCGTACTAGATGTAGTCAAACGTGCCCGTACCCTAACACTCTCCAGGCGGATCTGGTAGCCCACTGAGTTGCCCAGACACTCTGCCCGCTCCTGTGCCACTCTCTGGGCCACAGAGATGGCAGAGATGCGGCGTGGCTGAGTGCAGATGATGTTAACCACCTGCTCCGCTGGACCATTTAACGAGGCGTCCAGAATGAACTGAGGGATCTGCGTGGTCTTACCGCACCTGCATAGACAGTCACGGAGAAGTATTATTTATGTGTGCAAATGAGAAAAGGGCATGAAAAGAATGGTTGGGCAATTGTTTTCAAACAACATGAAAGGAAAGTGTCAGAGTTATTAAAAATAAAGTCATAATTTTAAGTATCACATCAAGAGGGTATAAAATGTGGATTAAGTCAGTTAATAATGACATAGACAGTCAAGTTGGAAATATATGAAGCCACTTCAAATTTTCCATAGACCCTTGTCTATAACCAAACCACATTTGTATATTCACATTTTTCCCCAATTCTGTCAACACTTCATGCTGCCCTGTGTGACCCACCCTGTCATCCCGCTGACAACCAGCACCTGGCACTGGTCTAACAGGTCGAGGATGTTTTCTCTTTCTTGCCAAGCCGGCAGTTTCTTCCTCTGCTCTAACATGGACCTGAAACGCCCGGATGACTGGGTGAACAGAAGGAGGATAGAACAACATTAAAATACATATCACATTAGAAAATATGTAGAGTAAGATACAACGTAAATATGTTATTTCTTAATCAATTATAGTCTTCTTTCACCTGTTTCTTCTTAAACTCTCGACACAGCTTGCCATTTTCTTTCAGTAGGTTGTCTATCTTCAGGTTGTGTTTAGTGACCATTCTCTTCCTTAGATTGACATAACTTTCTGTCTCTACTGGAACAGATTCACTCTCATCGTCGTCCTCCCTCTCATCAAGCTCCTCTGCCTCTTCGGTCTCTTTCACTTCAAAGATAAGAGGGGGTATTTAAACTCATATACACATTAATACACTTAACTCTACATTATTTGGTGCAAATAGGGACAGTAAATAATATAAAGTAAATAACCGTTGACTCACAATCTACGGGTTTCTGGTTGGTAGGTGGAGCAGCCCTTCTGCTGATGGTATGATTACTACTATTGGTACTACTACTCCTGCTTTCCTCAGAAGCATTGCTCCTCACACTCTTAGCCACGGCAAGAGAGGGTGGAGGAGGCACTACTACTGGTGGTGGCGTGCTGTATTTGTGATGTCTAACAGCCAGCAGTTCCTTCACGGTAGATTCATCTTCACATAAGGTGATTAGGGTGTAAACAACAGGCTCGTTGCTCTTTGCTGCGGCCAATGCTTCTCCAAACAATCTTTCAGACAAGCTGATCCTCCCTGCAGCCCCAAAAGACTCGTCGGTGGTGCTGAAGGCGACAATTGGTGCCTGAAATGGGTAACGGTTTCCTTTGGGGAAACGGACCTCGAGTTCATACTCAGGAGGAGAATAGCTGCTAAAGCCAGGCTGGCTAGGGCCTTCCAGGTCTGGGGAACCAGCCCCAGATCTCCCTTTAGTGGGGAGATGGTGCTTAAACTTGCATTTGTCCCCAAACCTGCAGCCCTGTCCTTTCAAGTAGAATCGGCAGACATCTCGGATGTTAACTGCTCCTCCGCCACCTCGACTCCCGACTTGCCTACCATTCTTGGCAGCTATGTCTGAGAGGAATGAGAGGTCTAGGGCTACTGTCCAGACTGTATTAGCAATGCGCTCACCGAAGCGCTCACCATAAATAGCAGTTAGAGCCAGAGCTTCCTCCTGCCTCTGGCTCAAACACTCATCCATAGGCACCCCTTCCAGGCCATCAGGAGAAATTGCTTTCTGGCCATAGCGCTCCCTGAAAACCTGGTGAAGGAGCTGTTCCAAAGTGGCCCCAAATTCCCCAACAGACTTCAATGCTTGCATGCTGCGCTCCCTGTCAAACCCATACCTACACAAAGAAAAAATAGGAAAACAAAAAGGCTGTGAGACAAGGGAAATATTCACCATATTAATTTTGTAGGTTCCTGACAGCACAGCAGCAAAAACACCAGCTTTGGATCTAAATGGAATGGCATAATCACCTGCAGAGTTTTCCTATAGCAAAGAGGGATATGACAGGTTCAGGGGTGGGCCGGTCATCATCAGACTCTGTCTCATATGCTGGGCTATCTGCCCTCTCCACAGGCTCATCATTAGTTGCCCAAAACTGGCCTTCGTCTCGGTGGTCCAACTCATCAAATTCCTCCTCATCCTCTTCTCCTCCCGAATAATCGGAACCAGATACACTAAGACAAATAGGATTTAATGAGTTCATGTAGACTTGCAGTAGAAAAATATCACTTAATCGAAATATTTTCTAGCAGTCCAATTAGTCTCTTTTCAACCGATACAAGGATGCAGCATATTTGACGTATTTGAAGTAGAATATACTTACTCATATGGCTCATCAAAGTCCTGGGTCTGCAGATTCCGCAGCAGCTCCTTGAGTTGTTCTTGGTTCTCATTGGTCATGAAGATCCTCTGCAAGGGCATGGTGCTCATCTCCGGCCTGATGCTGTCACCCGACATTGGGCTTGTTCGTGTCCTTGCCAGGGACCTCGGGAGAGCCTTGCCACTGCTGCTTTTCCCATCGCTTCTGCCGTCCCTGTCTCGATCTCTACCTCCCCTTCCTCGACCTACATCCCTGCCGGCACCCCGTCCGCCGGCACCCCGTCCGCCGGCACCCCGTCCGCCGGCACCCCGTCCGCCGGCACCCCGTCCTCTGCCAGGTCTGGACGCAAAGCCAGGTAAACAGGGGTAAAGAGGAGGAACAGATGAGATGAGGGTAAAGGAGGAAATGAGCACACTGTGAAAACGTTTAAATCCTTCACTATAAATGTATACCTGCTGGGGCGAGAGGGTCCAAATTCAAGGCTGAAATCATCGCCATCATCCCAGCAACCAGCTCCAGCTTTCTTACTTCCACCACCTCCTCCTCCACCACCACCACCACCACCACCACCACCACCTTTTGACTTGTTAAACCTTCCCCCTCCTCTGTTTGGCTTCCCACCTCTTCTCCTTGCATTCATTTCTCTGTTAAAACATATATGAACAGTTTCATTACCATATCATATGTTTTAGCAGTCACCACCAACATATCATGTATTGCTTAAAATACACAGCCCTACTCACCTTCAATTAGTGTCCTTTCATAGCAGCAACCAATCTGTGAAGAGAGACATAAAATGCATAACTTGAATAAATCGCTTCAGCCCTCTTGGAAATATAAAGAAAAACCTGGATACGCAGAGAGAGCTGCTAGTTGCGAACCCGGGCAGAGCAAGCAGCTACTGTACATCCACTGTAGTCGCACATAGCTGTAGGGCGGCTCGTTGTGCCACTTCAGTTTAAGTGCGAGCAAGGAGACAGCGCTGGTGGCTACAATTATGCAATCAAACGGATGCATGCAGACTTACAACCCCAACCCTGGCGGAGGTCATTAAACTCCATGCCGGGCTGGCTGACAGTGTGTTTTTGTAAACAAGTTACAAATGAACATAAGCATACAGCTGGTATCAGCAATAACATGGTATTGTGTTGTTAGTGTGGCATGTTAGTCTGTAAAGTGTATCAGGCTTCAGCTAGCTAACAAGCTAACAGCTAGCTAGCAAGCTCACTTCCGATTTTAACAAGCTATTCTAGCATCTTTCTCACAAGTGAGGCCGATAAGTTTAAATGCTTAAGTATGCCATACATCTATGGACAAAAGGACTTTAACTATTTAGCTAAACTTAAAACAAGTATGGACAAACCTGAAAAAGTTGTTCTGGTCACCGGTAGCCTGCATCTCTTTCATTGGTCGAAGCTCAGAGTTCAAAGTTTCTTTTCCGGTTTTCGGTCAAATTTGGTAAATATATTGTTTTAAACAATATATGTATGTTTTGCATCTAAATAAAATGTGACATAATTTAAGCGAAACTAAATTTTTATGAAAAGAGTAACGCTAATTTAAAAAAAAGAAAAAGCTGCACCCATTCTTGTAACTATGGCAACTTCAGTTTGCGTCGAGGCGAACTGCCTGCAACAGAGAGCTGACTGACTGCTTATTTTAGAGTAGCGTTAGTTAGCTAGCTAGGAGGACTGTTTCTTTTAGGGTGATTTAGTGAACAAAAATACCACGAAGTTTCCTTGTGTAATTTTCACAACTTTGTAGTAGTTTTTAGAGTTGTTTGACTTTTCACATATCATAAACAGCGTTTCCTGTCGGCTCTGACAACTGCTGGGGGAAGCTGTCTGTCACGGATGTCTGGTGCGGTGTGATTGTTTCTAACACCCAGCACACACACACAATTAGGAAAGACAGAATTAGTGACTAATTCGGTCTTTCCTATTTGCTGTCTAATATTGTATCATTTTACCCTTTCAGACAATAAGGAAAGTAATTATTCAAAAGCTCAAGGTAAATATCCAAGTTTCATACCTGCACATTTTGCACATTCATCTGACAGATAAGGGTCTTAAGGTAAATATGCATATTTGTTTACAGGGGAAGGACCTGTAAAGGTATCCTACATTTTCCCAAATGGTGACAGATATGGTAAGCAGTAACTAATGATGCAGCTCTACACATTTACAATACAGGTGTGTGTCAACGTCTCTTTTCTTCTCTACAGAGGGGGAGTGCAGCAGGGCTGCATCAGGGATGATGAGGAGCGGTACTGGTAAACACACCTCAGCAGGCGGCACCACATATACTGGAGAATGGCTGGAAGACAAAGTATGTATTTATTGTGTGTATATGTACCTTACTTCTTGTGATGTCTGTAACTAAATGGTTGTATTTGCTCTGTGGTTAGTCATAACATGCTTTTACTCACAAACAGATGCATGGCCAAGGGACACTGCAGCATCCCTCTGGAGCACTCTATGAAGGAGAATTCAAAGACAACATGTACCATGGCACGGGAACATATACCTTCCCAGATGGCTGTACTTACAAAGGTCACTTTCACAAGAACAGGTAAAAGGCAATCCATTTTTGGCACTTGCTAATGCTTTCTGAAAAGAGCCATATCCTTTTCCAAAGGATTATACTGTAGGGTGGTGGTGTTGCAGCAAGGGCAAGGCTCTAGTTGTACATTTCCAAAGCAATCAGTGCTTAAGTGCACCTTTATATGACATTTAGTGTTTTACATATTAGCCACATGAACCCTAACATTCCTAATACTTCCTTTTATTTTCCCTCGTGTAGAATCAGCTATTTTGGGGGGGACTATTCAGACCTTTTTAGCCATACAATTATATCGACTGTAAGATTTTTGAGGTCCTTTACTGGTGTGTTCTAGGTTGGAAGGAGACGGGGCGTTCACTGACACACAGGGACTGGTATGGATGGGGGAGTTCCATGGCAAAGCAGCGCTGGGTCTGAGAATGCAGCACAACATTTAGGCAAAACAAGCATTATTGTTACTGGACTTCATAAAATACACTATGTTCTATGAGAAAAAACTATTTTACTAAAAATTTACATGCTTTCAGCCTGTCTCTGTGGATGGGAAACATATATTTACTGTACTAAATGTTAACTTTTGTCAACCCAAAGATCACACACCCATGTGTTTCTGTGTATTGGTGATTAAATATTCTTGTGAGTCACTCTCTTAGCTGTATCTCCTTCTTTACTGGTGTAAAGTGTCTCTTTGTGTAAGCCTAATTTCATTCAAAAAATGCCTCACTGGATTTAATTTTTGTATGGCCCTTGGTCACTCTGCTTTTATGCATCTGTGACAGGAAAGGTACATTACAATATGTAGCTAACTAAAATAAATCCAGAAATACTAGTAGCAAATTTGCTGCAGTCATTTAATTGCACGTTTTGTTCCTTTCTTACATTTGAATTTTGAAAAACTTATTACATCTATGAAAAGCACTTAAATAGAAACAATCTGAACAAAACCCCTAACCTTTCTCATTTCTCTCTGCTTTTACCATATTTTGACTCCATTAGTGTAAAGGATAAATACAATTTTACATAATTAAACCATCAGCAAATCACAAAGGGGGATATGCTCACGTCCCCATCCATAACAGCTGTACTGTTGGAACATTGGACCGAGGAAATGTGTGATATGATGCGAGTGTGTGGTCAGTTTGACCTTCAGTGTTGGTGTGCGTGTTTACTCAGCTTTGTGTGATAGACCAGCACGACTCCCTCGGCTAATAAACAATTACTTCACAAACAATCCAAACTGTTCAACATTGTTTAATAAGCAACTCTGATATTGTACTTTGTCATTCTATTGAATATTGCCTTTATGGATCTGTAATTGCACATACCTCTGAACAAATTCAGTAATGAGTATTTATCTAGACTATACAGATATGGAAATGTGTGTACCAAACACACATATATACCGTGGGAACACCCATACAATGCTAACCACTTCTGGTAAAATACTGCACCAGATACATTAAACAGCTATCTTCATTGATTGTACATTTTTCAGGTAGAAAATAACATTTTTGTATTGCAAACCTTGAGTGGTGAGTTCAATGAAAAACCATACATTTGATCATGAAGGCAACCACAATGAAATAATGGCACTCAAATTGATATACTCAAAAATACAAAAAATATATCTGAACTTGAAATGTCGCTGACATAAATACAAACTCACAATGAATTATTGTGTTTGGTGGAAATGTGCAGCCTATACAGTCAATGGTAAGTGCTTAAGGTGTTATTTTCTTATATGAACTTGATAAATGTGTATTCATCACTACAGGTAGTGAGCTAGATGATGGCAAGGAAGCTTTAAAACTTTTGCAATATATTATCTCCATAAACCTGAGAATTTATAAAGTTTACAATATTAATTTTTGATAGATTTCGCCTTCCTGAAGAAGAAGAAAACTCCACTGTAATGCAGAACACTGACACATCGAGAAGAAAAAAGTACACTTCTAATTGCGCCGGAAACGTAAGTAGACAAAGAAAAGCCATTCCAAATATCCTGTTTAAATGTGAACAGGCATTCAAAACAAAACAGTGGACATGCACATTTCCACAGAGAAGCACAAGACTCCGTGTCAAAATTATTGTTCTATACAGAAATAATACATGACTGTGCTTGACCCTTTGAGGCATGTAGATAACAAAACCCCAGTGAGAATGATATGAAAGAAAGGTTAACATTCCATTTTTTGTTTTCTGTGCTTGTTCTTGTGCTTCATTTCCAGGAAACAATCCAGAGCTCTCAGCTCTGGAGCCCCGCATAGGTAGTTGGTAACGTGAAGGAGCAGATCAGGTGCAGTGAAGACGAATAAGAAAAACAGCACCATTGTGCGACAGCTGTGTTCTTCCAAGCAAGGGTGGCAAAGTGCTCACCAAGGCCAACACCAAGGAGGACAGTGGTTTACATTGTGCTGTTGGTCAGACAGTAAGAGGAGGAGTCACAATTGTTAGCTATTCTAATCATTGCTGAGGATCCATTAGCCCAGGACGGTTCCGTAGAAAACTTCTGGGAAGTGGCTGTTTCTCCCAATGGCCACATGGGGCACCAATGAGCCCATTCCACACTCGGAAACTATATAGGTGAGATTCATGCTTTATCTGAAGGTTTTAAAATCAGATTTCAAAAGAGAAAATTACTCACAGGTGAAGACTTTGAGATTTATTTTGGTCACCTTTGTTAAAGAGCTGCACACAGCCCCCTCCCTGAGCTTTTCTATGGGGCCATTACAGGCTTTAGGTTCGATATGTGAACATGAACAAACCCTGGATGACATCAGGAATTACAGATTTGGCTCAGTGATTTCTGGATTTCAAATCCATAAATCACACACCTGGAATAGAACGTTTCTTCCAGAAGATCCACCAAACCATCCTCCACATATCTGCCCATTTTCATGTGCTGTTTTTTTTCCTTTCTGCATACACATACTTTTTTACTTTCATAAACAAAAAAACCCATACACTTACAGCTGGTATATTTCTTTTTTTTGGTGACATTATCCTAGATAATGATGTCATTAGTAGAAATAGGTCCGACTTTTACATTTGGACTATCAAAATGACGGTTTGCTTCCAAAAGGCCTTTTTTTCCCCTAGAAAATACATAAGAAAAACTTTCATCAATCCATCACCCACAAACTACAACCCCATGACTACTGTAGGCTTTGTGTAAAAAAAAAGAAGGCATGAACTGATTAGAAATCATGTACATTTACATCTCAATTGAAAAGAAAAATATATATATCAGAAAATGTTTAACCACATACATTAATACAAATAAATAGGAAAACATTACTAAGGAGTCAAAAAAGCACCAACATTTAAAAAAAGGGGACATAGAAATTGACAATGTGGTGAAGATTTTTTTTTGGGGGGGGGCAGTATAACTGGCCGAAATAGTCTCCTGCTACAGCGGTTTCTCATTAACTGCTACCTCTGTTCTTGCCTGTCACGTCCACGTGGGTTCACAGTAGTCATAGGCACATGTTAACGCCAAGTGTGCGTGTGTGTGTGTGTGTGTGTGTGTGACAAGCTCACAGCAAGAAGCTCCATTCGTTTGTCAAATTTGCTTCATTTTACCCTTCATCTTCCATCTTCTCCCGTCACTAGATCCTCACCCTCCCCTGTCCCTCCATCACTGATGTGAAATATAACCCCCATTGTTTCCACGCCCTCTCCTCGGACTCCCTTTAACCACTCCACCAGGCTTGTATTTGACCACCACCATATTCTCCCCCCACTCTCTCCAACCCTCTCCCTCCCCTCCATCATGGATTCTGCAGCAGCCCCTCCCACTGGATGGGCTGGGAGAAGACCTCTCTCTCCAGCCACATCTCGTAGCTGTAGTGGAAGTCCTCGGGCAGCTCCACGCGCTGACCCAGAACGCTCTGCAGGCAGTTGTCCACCGGCGCAAAGTCTCCGTTCTTGTTCTTGTCGTAGCGGCGGCTGTTGAACTTCTCGATGCTCTCCCGCAGGGCGCACTCCTCCGCTTGGAAGTCCCAGGGCCGCGCGTCAATATCTGGGGCGAAAGGAAAGAAAAGGGGATATTTAATCGATATTTTTGAACGTTCACACTCCCCGCATTTCCCCTTACATCTAACAGTCATCCTTTTTTTTAGTGGTAACACAACACACCTGTATTGATTATGGATGTTTTTCCCCTTCTTTTTAT